>QRAM01000509.1:35697-58260 GCA_013436055.1 Halocynthia roretzi | reverse complement strand
TCAAGTTTTCATTAAATTAATACACAGGGGATCCCCAACGACTACGTGTTTTTTTTTATATAAATTGACTGAAATTTATTGAACTGAATGTTAGCATTTGCAGTTTTTTTTACTAAATGCAGTAACACGCCCTCGTATACGCCGTTCGAAAGATTTTGAAGAATTTCTTAGGCGAGGAAAAATCTTTGATTCGCACATTAGCATGATGCCACATCAGCAAACTTCATCCTATTTCTTAGTGAAAATCGGAAGGACCATCATGATCAAAGCACGTGAAATTATACTATGCGCGGTAAAAATAGTTTAGGGACTTCTTATACATTTGACATCGTGCTAGCTTAATCGAGCCCTTAGTATGATTATTTATCATAAATAATTCCGTATCAAAAGCATTATACAGTGGAGAAAACATTCACGGTTTGCGAAACATTGCTAAAACTCGCAAAAGAATAAATAGTAGAGCGTATACTAGAGCATGTACTGCATCTAAAATCTTCAATAATTCAAGTCAATATTGAATGTTAGTGCGATTTACTACACAAATTTAGGGTTCACCCTGTGTATTCAAGTCATTACCTGCTGCCGCATGAAAGAAATTCTAATCGGCAAAGAGACCCACGTAAAACTGACAGCAGTAAGTTGCACGAAGCTGCGAAGAAAGTAAAAGGATGCTTAGAAAACTTACTACTAAGACTCAAAACACGGTTTAACGTGAGCAATAAACTTTTTCATGCTATTTCATACTTTAACGACAAGCTCTTAGTTTCTAACTTTTCAAATAAGCTAACGTATCGCACTTATACCTAATTTATCTATGTAGAGGTTATTATAATCCTAATTCATTCAGAAAAAGTCCCATTTAAAATGGACGCGTATTTTATCAGAGCTATCTACACAGACCCCGCATGCTCATATATAACAGTTCACTTTGCTAAGTTATTTGGAATATTAGGCTTCATCTGTTCAATCCCGGATATACTCGAGCCATAATGCTGCCAACTAAATATAATTTAATGAATAAATTCTGCAGTATTTTAAAACTGTATTATAAAATCTACACAAAAATACTACCTAAAAATACTCCGTTAAATCCAATAGTATAGAAATGAATGCAAAGTAACTTTGCACAGAAAAATACTATGATACATTTAAAGTAAACGTTTAAGTTCAAGTATTACTATCGTTGACCGCGATAAATAGAAAGCAAAATGCATTTGAATAATAAGATATACTTCTTGCTCAGATTATAAAAGACTAATCTCTACTAATAATAGAAAATTTACATTAGTTTAAAAACACTGAATAAGACAATATATACCACTGCTACCACATAGAATAGATATAAAACATTATCTACGCTAAACGGGTCAAGAAATAATAGAAAAATTGTACTCACTGTGACTGGTCGTACAACTCGCAGTCCATCGTCAAAATATACCAGTAATGATGGACCAGACATTGAGCGTTACCTCAGACTAGCTTTGAATAACATCTACTATCGGATCTCTAGCGAAAATATCGCGAAATCAACGCGAGATCTAAAAAGAAAAAGATTGTTATAACCAGCGGTGGGATTTAGCTGGTACATTCCGGTTCTTGCGAAAATGTTATAAATTATGAAAGTTAGTGATTGGTTTTAAAATAAAATCTTATCTTTTCCAACGCATTAGCTTCAAATTTTAAAATTTTCATCGACAAAATGAAAGGGTCGAATGTAATACAAATTTTCAGTTAAGGTGTATATTACCTTCTGTTGCCTGAAGTGGAGCTTTCAACGGGATGCCGCATACTGTTCTGGACGTTTGAAAATTCAATTGAACATGCGTTTGTCTCGCGTATCTGAATTAAGACATGTTTACAGATTAGTTAAACACGAGTGATCGTACCGGTAGACTTTCCAATCAAGATGGGCTGGCCTGGCTCTCTAATCTCTGGAGATCATTACAAACGCGGGAAAGGACGTTTACAGGGAATTCGCTGATTACCTAATCGACGTGGCAATTTTGAGTTTTGAGAATTTGTGATATCACGGATATGAATAATCTGATTGCGAAATTTGGATGATCACTAAGTTTGACTAATTCTGCATCACACAATCATCACGAAAATTTCGCATTCACTAAGTTATCTTAGTGATACTGGCAAATTCTCTTACATACATTGGAATTTATTAACGCCATTTTGGTATTCAGCGAATTCCTGTATATTTGATAAAGCCCTGTCGTTATTATTCAACGCAACGCGCTATTTTGCAGTCTTTTGAAAACTTCATACAGCACCAAATGTAAAATGGCCTTATCCACAGTCTTAAATATTTACATTTTTTTAACTCCAGTAATTGACTAGTATATAATTCAAAAGAATCTATATCTTCAAGGCTAGAGACCTTCTGATATGTTTTGATGAGGTTTTATATAGTTTAAAAGTTTAATCCGGCACAGGTTTCATTACAATTACAATTACAATGAATTATACAAAGCCTTTAGAAAAGAAATTTCTCATTGTAGTTCATATTAAAAGCCCTTACCTGGAATACACGCAAGACATGCTCACACCACCGCTGCTAAAAAGAAATGACTGGTAATCTAAGCTTCATACCGCAAGCCTCCAACTATTCGCGCCTATTTCAACATAAAGAAACAAAAGATTACGAAACGTCCCCCTTTCTCTTTACCATAGAATCCCACTAATTAACATGTGACTATCTCCTCTTCCTCCTATGAAATTGTTGACACGTCGCAAAAATTACGCAATCTATTTCATCTCTAACTCTACGTTCGTTGAAAGATAATTAATCCGATGTCTGAAATAAAGAAAATTTCACATTTGATTATTTCGCTCATTATGCGTGGAAAAATATGAAGCAATCATTGCTGAGACTTTATTTGGTTTAAGTCGGAGTTTTATACAGCGGTCGTCAAAAAGAGTTTGTTCATTCGACAACAGTTCACGTGCTATACATTGTTGTCAAATAACTTATGCACTTTTAAACTGTGTAATACGAAACGCACCACACATTCAATACTAGATATTGTGAAGAATCATATGTTATGTTTAACACTGACATAGTTGAAGCTAGGCTAATCATATACGGTGCAATATATAGATTTATATTGACATTACTGAATATTGTCAAACTACAGTAAAACACTTATGAAATATGTTCGTAACTAACAATATCGAGTAGCCGCTATATGGCAGTAAAGAGGCTGTTTCTGATACAGTATAGCCGTTTGAGAATGACATTTAATAATTTTAAATTCCTTATAATCTGACCTTTTTACTGAAGTTCTTTAACGTGTTTAATGTCACACATCACCCTCGATATCACAAATATGGCTCAGACTTTGGGCCATGATTTCATGGGGACGTTGAATTCTTTTTCCCTTTTTTCTATTTGAGCAAACTCTACTAACATACTGATGAAAGAACCTACAAGTCGCTATAAGGAAGTGTTTATTTTCAAGCATGAAATAGCACTGGTCGGCTCCAATGAGATTCAAATCAAATTCACTATAATACCATATTTCAGACAAATGTTAATGTGAAGTAAAGAGCCATATATACTGTATTCCGGTTTTTGAATATAGTACTGCCCGTAACAGGAATTCAGTGCCACTGTTTTTTATGTTATATGAAACATCCCTAAAGTTTGCAAGAAAATCAAATGGATTTTTTTATGCCAATCACTAGTAGATAGTCGATGTGAAATGCAAGTGCGGTATAAGTGTATTTTGCCCGGGAGTGCTACAAGCTTGCACACCTCTGATGTACATTACACAAATTGTTTGAAATACAGCTCTAACTAATGGGAAGAATGGAATTATTTTTTTAAGATACCATTTCACCAAATTGGGGTTTAAAGTTAAAGTTAGAACTCCCCATCATCTAAATTATGTAACAATAATTGACTGTGATACCCATGGAATCAGCTGGCACAACGACACCATCTGTGTCTGAGCTCATACTTCGAAATTTTTGATATAAAATCCATTCGGGCCGTAGAATGTGGCCTGTGGACCGTAGTTTGCCACGGTTCTAAGACAATGATTTATAAACTTTTTGACTATGTGGTGAACTGGAGATCAAATAAATAAATTACTTCAAATGTGGCAAAGTATGGACATTCATTCATATTCATTCTTTTATGGGTTTCTTTTACTGCATCGAAATACTTTACTTACGACTCTGTGCTAAGGTTATGATGACCAATGGGCTACAGTTTCTGTATTATTTGTTGAATAAGGAACAAAATACTCAGAATTTCAAAAATTCGTTAAACGAATCCTTGTGAAATAACAAATGAATGTAATCCGATAACTTCAAAATATGATATCACATCCCAGTATGAAGTCGAACGATTCGCTGTATCTGTCTCACTAGAGGGCGTATGAACGTACACCGGGACGACACCTGCCATTGTTCTTCTATGTCACAGAGTTTTGTCAAATATACATCAGAGATTGTAGATGGGAGCAAACGTTTCAACTAAATATATATAAAGAACTCTGTATTAGAAATAAATCAGCAACTGCTTTATAAAACATAAATTAAAGTTAAACTGGTTCACATTGAGCCAGATCAACCCCCGAATGCCACCCAACGGTAGACAGCTGTCCTTCCACAAGTGCTTAAAAATAGAGGTCCTATTCCATGCAACACTATTCAGGAGAGCAGCCTGCTTTGAACACTCTAATTTTTTCCAAGTAAACTTATCTACCACTGCCGACACTCAGTCAAGAACCGGAGGCGAACGCAGCAAGTGCACGCCTCGCGACTGACCAGCTGCCCGGCCACCCAAGATTCCACTACTAGCTTTTCAAACGCAACAAGTTCAAAAAGTTGTTCTAACTGTCGAACAACAACTTAACTCTACAAAGTTTGGAATCATGGATAACGTGACCCAATGCAATATTCCAAAACCAGACCGCTCACATCAAATGAGAAAACTGAATTCACCTCATTAATTTCATCTCTAGTGACACCGAGTGGCATATCTTGCATCGTCGTGACAACACGCAACATGCCGGGTCGTGATTGGTTCTTCGAAGGGAATAAGATGCCGGAATTCCTGGTATCCATCGTGCCAGATTTAAGGATGTAGGAGTCGAGATGCTGCCACAGAAGCAGGAGACAATTCTCCATAATGAAATAGATTTTCGACAGCAATTGCTCCTAAAAATAGTTATCATGTTATGTGCAAGCACAGGTACCAGGACTGCAGATTTGGTACAAAAAATATTCGACTCACACTCCTTTAATTATATTATATAATTATTAATGCAAAGCACATACAAGGCATTATACATCACTGCCAATGTAAATCATCAGTTGAAATTTGGATATAAAGAGGGCTATTCCACTGTGACTGTTTGAAATTATTAAAGAAGTTACGAACAATGAACATAATATTGATATCTACTGTATATATACATATGTGGTTGTAGCACACATTATTTTCCTTAAACCATATTAAATTGAGAACATTACTTATGTCCATAGGAACGTGATATGAAAAAATAAGTGCTACGATGGTTGTACTTGTTGCGGTACAGCTGCAACAGGTACAACACAGGCTTTCCAGCACAGTGTTGGAATATCCGTTTTGCCAGAGATTAGGTAATGATATTTCAATAATTTCTTATTTCTGACGATTGGAAAAGGAATAGTTACTGCTAGACACTTTCTTTGATAGTTCAAAAAATGTCATTGGGGAAGCCTGAGTTGGAGCTACTACAAACCTTTTTATTTATGGAAAATATACACTAAAGGTAAGAAAATGATTACTTTGCTTGCGACTTCATTCCGCAGTTTAACTGCTGCAATCATTTGCCTTTGTGGAATTGACAGTTTTTCATCAGCTGAAGTCATTAACTGAAATATAAAGAGTTGAAATAATATACGATAACCTGTTATGTAATTTGATTATCAGAGTACAACTGGGCAAAGGAAGGTTATGTATATGAAATCTTGACTATTTATGTATATAGAAATTCAATAATATGCATGTGCAATCTGACTCCACATATGGATAACCGATTAGACTTCATCTGGAATTTGGTAGTTTATTATGAAGAACCAATTATGGCCGAAAGTGAAATATTTTATGCTACTGAGATAACCAGTGCTTATTGCTACATAGTCAATGAAGGATCTAAACAGCGACACGTGACATATTATATTCGTTGATACATATGTATAGGAAATGTCATGATATGTACTTTGATTCCCATTCCCATGATCTTGAACACTACAATTGCAGAAGCTTCGGGCCGCAAAAAATTGTGTGTTGTGCAACCCTGGTTCAAATAACAATTACCTCTTTCAATTCATGCGTTGTCAGATTCGCCATATTATCAAGTCTTCGGTTTTGCTGAATGACTGATTCTTGAACTGAATTGAACTTGAAGGATGATGACTTCAATAATTGAACTAAAAGTCCAAGACCAGTTCGTCTGGAAGCACCAGAGAAATTTCCTGTAAAAATGGAAAAGGCAGGGTCATACAAAAACCTCCTAGTCCAATTCCGTTATTCATATAATACTGCCAGACTCAGATCTCAGAATAGAGGGGAAGATAATCCGAATACAACACTTCACATATCTTACCCATTTGTGAATACATTTCAGTTTGACATGACTCATGGAGATTAGGAGAAAACATCAAAACCACCGAGTCATTCGAATGTGTAATGGAGCAACAGTAACTAATGATGTTGGCACAGATTTCATGAACAAGAAGAATTATCTGTAGAATAACGAAAAATTATACATCATTACCAGTGCTGTATAGGTAAAAGCACGCTGGTGAAGTAAAAGTACCGTGCAATCATAGCATGCATTTAGTACAGGTACTCCTCACTCAATGACCGCCTCGCTTAATAACCGCTCGCACTTATGATAATTAGAAATTGTTTGAATTAGAACTTTTCGAATTTCAGATAAGAAATATGAAATGGATCCTGGATCCATGGTGTTCATTTGCCATCCAATTGGATTTTTCATACAAAACTAATAAGATAGAATTAGTACATACTACTGTATAGATGCGGACCTGTCGGTAATGTCACGACAATTTTGATGACTACGAAAGAAAATGGCATAAGAATTTAATTTTAAAGTTTTTTTAACACAAACATTTCAGGAAGTTTAAAAATAATTCGGTTATTTAAATATCAAAGAAATGACTACCACCTGCTGTGCATCTTCTCTCGTTTCATTCTCCTGGTTCAACTGCTGAATCTCCCGAATCCAGTCTTCGCTGACAACGTAGTGAGGAAGGAGAGAGAGTAGTTGTCGCTGTAAGTGATGAGAACAAGTTGATGAAACTATTACACCAATAAACTGTATTTTATTGTGCACAGGGAGAACCCACTAAATACTGTAAACACCATCATTTACTAAACAAAGGTATCTTGAAGGATATGTAAAGAATGCCTGCAGTGTAACGATACTCCATCTATCATTTACTTCACAAGTAATAAGCATTGTTGTTATGAAATGGTTTCATCTGCGATAAATCCAACATCCCTTCACAAGCAGATAGAGGGAGGGAGGCCTGTTCCAGCCAAATTTCCTAAGAAACTGATGGTAGGGAGATTGTTGTGTATATGTGTATGATATTGGACATATATATACAATGAACAACATGATACACAGTAACAAAATGACAGAAAATACTGTTAACTATATACATATGAATATATACTTGATAAAATCATTCAACATTACAATATGTAGAAAATAAAGAGGGTTAATACCATTGATTGCAACGCAGACAGTCACTTTTAACTCAGATTTAGTGTGGTTCATTTGATATCCGTTTTGACTTTGACTGTACTCGAATAAATCTCTACACGGCATGTATTTAGTACTCGTACAAGATTAGGTAATGATCCACAGACTACATACCTGAATCTTGGAGAGATGACCTTGTAGCTCAATAAGGACACCTTGTGGAATGGAAGAATACATGGTTTCGTTTGAAAAATCTTGACTCGCAACCTGACTTAGAATTCCTGTCACATATTTAATTTCTTCGAGTGACTGAATGCATAAAAAAAATCATATCAAATTAAAAATACTTCCTAAATATTTTAGTTACTAGAATAAATGTCAAGAGATAACCTTTTTCAAAAGATTCATTCTTCGGGTTACGGGTTACATAAATTACATGTTGAACCTCAATTTCAAAAAGTAGTTGAACACTCCAGAGACCGTCAAAATTCCCAGTACTAAATCTTAAGGAAAAAAATATCTGACTAACCTTAACAGAATCTGGTATCTGTTGCGTCTTCAGAACTGCATTTATGATCGAATCGGAATGAGCGAGCATGAATTCAAGCACAAGCGCAGTGGCTTCGTAATGCGACGTTCCTCCGAGCGAAGCCAGAATGGACGAACAGAGTTTCAGAGCCGGGAAAAGAAGTTGTCTGTACCTTGACATCACGCTCGGGACAAACGAATCGAAACCTGAATCATCCGTCGCTGGTCTCATGTCAAGGAACGAACATTCAGCGAGTTTTTTCAGAACTCCGCTATCAAGAACAGCTCTAGCGCCACTGGGTGTTCGGGCAAGGGAACTAAGGAATGCCATTTTCTGTTCGTATATGTACAGCGAACGAAGGGGTTCGGGATGCGGAGACAAGGACTCTTGTAAGGATTCGTCTTCATGAGTGAAACTGGAGAAGGAAAAATAAATGATAATTTTCAAAATTCAAATACCATTATTTGGTAAAGTTGAACTGGTTCGTTACCATCCATTTCTATAGTTTAGTTTTGTGTTTTCATTATGGCCAGTAAAAAACGAAAGGCTAGTGATGCTGATGGTATTACTAAAGGGCAATTTATTGTCATATGGACTTACAAACAAATTAACTTATGAATAGTCTCAGAATGTAACTTGTTCCTAAGTTGGGGAGCGTGCAGTGTGTCCCTATAGCTAGTGAGGCCAAGTGCCAGAATATCAATGTAATTTTGCTCACCTATGAGCGATATTGTTGATGTATCCTTTCTTGTTCATGAACTGAAGCCACGTTTGTTTCCAATCGATTTGAACAATTGCATCGAGACAGGAAAATGCTAATATCCTGCATACATTGTGACCTGAATAAGGAATATAAAATCCAATGTTTTATATGCTGCATTATATATAACTTCATTTAGCCAAAAGGTTCATGGATAGAGAAGAAGTATTCAAAGTAGTATACAATACTACATACATCATATCCACAGTTCCAGGCACAAGAACTAACAAAAATCAATGAAGGATGATCCATAAGTTTCAGATTGACGCTGTTTGCATTTGTGACAGCTTAATTGTAGTATTTATGCTATGAAAGCCTTTGTTAACTATGATGATGGACCCACTTTATATCATCATCATCATCGTACAGTATCATTGTATTATCATCATCATGGATCATCACAGAAAGAACAAAGAAGGGGATTGTACAGTAGTCCCCGAGTACGAAGTACCGGCAACAGGGAACCATGTCCATACAATGAAAATAACCTCCGACCCCTTCGTTACTGTGTAATATTATTAAAATACGTTTTCCATAAAAAGACGCCTGGGGTAAAGTAACATTCTGTTCCAATTTAATATTAGGAAATAAAAAGAAAATATGATGCAAGAACTCACCATCAGATGAATCTTTGCAAATCAGCATCATCAAAGTTTCACCATAAGTTTGAAAAAGTTTCAAGTTATCTCGAGAAAGCTTTGAATAAATGTCTTGAGTTGAAATTCTTAGACCAGTTACATCTCTGGCTTGATCTGAAATTTTTTTATATTTAAACAGTCACAACAGTATTGTGATAGCCTTTATATTGAACTTTAACAGAATAGGATGATAGGAAGTTCTTGTACCTTTATCATTTCTTTTGGATCTTGGTTTTTGACAGAGTTGCAAATAATACAACAGCGATGCATAAAGATCAGCTCGAACTTTCTGACCAACGCCAGCTTGCAGCAACCATTCAATGATCCCACGCATGATGACCTGGAAATAATATACAAAGAAATATTACTCATGACTTAATATGTTAAGCTGCGAGCGGTTGGTTAGAAATGGTGAAGGGTTAGAAATAAATCCTTTGGATCACCTATAGAATTGCCACCACAGGACGTCCCACCTAATGAATTGTTAGCCTGCCAAAAAGGTACTAGCTTAGTAGTGTATTAAATTGAGCCTGAACCTTCTAAAATAACAATGATAGAAGGGCAAGCAAGAATAAAAGCAGTTGATGATGCATATGGAGAAGATACACTCCTCAAGCACCCACCAACCTCACCCAATGCAAAATAAATTCATTTGCTGAATGTGTAACAAATTATATTCAAGCAAAAAAATCTTGAATTCTCATCACAACTTAGTAGTGTAATCCCTCTCAGTTAGGGATAGGCTGTATTTGGTGAAGATTAGGGTTAATTAAAACTAATCCTACCCCTCACCCATCACCTGAAGAATCCTGCCTGATTGTTAGCCTCCAAAAAAGATATTAGCTTAGTAGTGTGGTCCTTACCCCCCAGTAGGGTATGCTAGGTTTGCTGAGGGTTCGAAAACGTCTAAGATGGTTTTCGATAAAACTCACGAAAAAGAAGTAAATAAATCATTATTTGAATGAATGACAGTGTTTTGCTATTTCAGTGAGGTATATTTCGCTAACATAGACACATTATACTTGGTGAAATATGGTAATTGCAGTGTTAAGTTCTGATATAAGCTTCGATAAAACAGGAAGGAGGAAGCTAATGGTGCGATCAAACTGAAATTTCTCTTTCTATTCGAGAGTTTCCCCGAAAGCAATACTACAGTCTCAACAAATATGGAACAAATTTTAGGAGAGATAAGTAATAGCTAAGCGTAGGTGTGTTGGGTTTATTTAGCTACATCATTTGTATGCTATTTGTTAATTATTAATAAACCAACAAAGGTAAATATACTCCCCCTCGATTATATCATAGATGTTAAAACCCTTTCAGGCTCTAGAGTAAAGGTCGTCCTGTCATGAGACTCGAACCTAATAACATAACTACTGCAAATATATACAAATCCCACTCATTTTTACAGGGTGTCTCAAAAGTCACTATACACAGTGATAGCTATTTATTGTTTAAGATTTTTGTTACTAATGTATATATTGACTTTTGATAATAGTGTTTACATTATACTCGCTTTAAATATAGCAGTTACTTAAAAAAGGTGTGAGATCGAGGTCTGATAGGGCAGACTGAAGCAGTTTTGTATTATTGAATGCTTACGTCAGTGCTTTCCAAACTGTGTGTCGCCTGCAGTGCATAGGTGTGTCGCCGACACGGACATTAGAATTTATTTATGTATCAGTATCTCTTATAAGGGATTGAATTTACCTCTGGTTTGCCATTAAAACTGAATTGCTGTGTCGCGAAATTATGTATCTTTAAAAAGTGTGTCAACAACTGGAAAAATGTTTGGAAAGCTTTGGCTTACATACTTCCTGAGATTGAGAAAAAAATACTCAAATTACCAAAGTCTTGTGAAGCTAAGTCAGGAAGTGATGTGTGTGTGATTGAATGCTTATGTCAGTGCTTTCCAAACTGTGTGTCGCCTGCAGTGCATAGGTTTGTCGGGGACACAGACATTAAAATGTATTCATGTATCAGTATCTCTCATAAGGGAAGCTCTAGCTTACGTACTTCATGAGATTGAGGAACAAATACTCGTAATATCAAATTATCAAAGTCTTGTGAAGCAAATTCAGGAAATAATGTATTAGAAACAGTAGGTTGTGAATTTGTATCACTTTCATTTGGATTAGTTAAAAAAATCCCAGAGCTAGCTCTGAATCGAAATGAAATTTGTTTAAATTATCTAGGAGCTAATGCATATAGTAAATAATTCCATGATAAGTCCATATAGTTTTTAATGGGAAACAAGCCTGGTATTCATGAAAACGAAATGGAAAGGGATGTAACTCAACCAACCGTGATCAAGGAAGAGCCAATGGAATATAAATCTGATGGGAATATGTACACCTCATTCATTCCATTGAACAGTCATACAAAGGATCAAGCAAATGTAGACAAACCTACATTGGCTTCTGCAGGTAGTGGGGCAAAGCAAAAGGTCCCAAAACAGTTTTTATGCGTGGTGTGTGATAAGCTCTTCGCAAGTAAAACCACTTTGACTGCGCATTTTCGCATACACACGGGTGAAAAACCGTTTTCATGCATGCTATGTGCCGAATGTTTTAGAACCAAACAGCAACTAAATCAGCATTCGAAAACACATATGGAAAACCAATTTCCACCTCAAATGGGTGGGGAGAAGAGTATTCCTGCGCCTCTGAGCAATGTGCACACTATCCCGAAGCCATCCACTATTGGAGGATATGAATCAAACCAACAAGATGGTACTGCTCAGCAGAGGAGAAAGTCATTGGAAAAAGAACAGGTGAAGAAAAGTAACTTGACTGAACCACCAAAGACTAGTTATAAAGAAAGTCAGAATGCAAAACCAACAGAGGAAACTGGGAAAAAATTTGGTTGCATGGATTGTGACAAAGTCTTCAAGACAAAGGATGATTTTCAAAAGCATTCTACGACCCACACAGGTGAAACCCGCTATGTTTGTCCAATATGTTGTGAGCCATACTGGACCAGCTATTGCCTTGAAGACCATATGAAATTACACAGCAAACAAGACAAACCTACCACCAGTAGCAGCATGCCAAGTACTGATAAGAAGGAAATCCTGAAGAGTGATATTATAAAAAAAGTCGAGGCAGCAATCCCAAAAGAAGCCGAAAGGAAGAAGAAATTACAGGATGTTGTGTGCCCGCTTTGCAATGATACATTTGATGGGAAGATACCCTTCTTGCGACATGTGTTAAAACATGTAGGTGAGGAACTATACAATAGTGCACCCAAAGATACAGAGCTGAAGAAAAAGGACCCTATGGATTCCATTTCACAATCAAGTGATCCAAAGTACGAGTGTACTCTATGTGACAAGTATTTCGTTGCCAAGCAGGAATTGCAGATGCACTTGACAACTCACACTGATACGAAGAAGTTCATTTGCGGGATCTGCGACAAAGGGTTTAGGTCAAAATCAAAGCTAAAAAGGCACATTACGATTCACGTGGACCCGCTGAAAAAGTCAGACAGTTCTCAAACAACGGCCGCTAAAGCAGAATCAGCAAAGTTATTGAAGATGAAAAGTTCAAAGAAATCATTCAAATGTCATATCTGTGATAGTGCTTTCAATGAATTACTTCAGTTGAAAAAACATATTAAAAATCATCCAGAAATGAAGCCATATCGCTGTCCAACTTGTAGCAAAGGTTTTATGAGAGAAAACAACTTCCATAGGCATCTTACTATGCACATTGTGGGAAATATCATCAAGTCAGAACCTAAAATAACAATGACTGGAGGGCAAGCAAGATCTCACAAGTGTCGGATTTGTCACAAGGCATTCGGAATGAAAGCACAGTTGATGATGCATATGGAGAAAATCCACTCCTCAAGCACAAACCAACCTCACCCAATGCAAAACAAATTCATTTGCAGGGTGTGTAACAAATTCTATTCAAGCAAAAAAAACCTGAATTCTCATTTCAACTCAATTCACATGGGAAGAAAGCTGCATGACTGCAATATCTGCTCCAAATCTTTTGTGAGCAAATTAAATTTGATTAAACATTTTCAGAGCCATCTGCCAAGTGGCTCACACTCAGTTCAATCCAGCCTTTGAAAATCAACATTAGAAGATAAGGAAATCACAAGGATTGAGAAATATGAATGACATAGCTTAAATGACTTTTTGATCCAGAAATTTTTTATAATCTTAAGACTGATGGATGAAATATGAAATATGTTACTGGGGATGATGAACAGTAGATGTACGTGGATGTATGTCTGAGAGCTACATTATTTTGCCTCTAGTCGAGGATACTTCCATCCTCTCAAAAACAATTGTCAACTTCGATGTTTAAAACCATATGCTTTGGAATATGAATGTATAATGGACTTTATATTCTCCTTTCATTATTTGCAATTCTAACCACTTGTAATTAAAACACTGCTTATAAACAATGTAGCTTTAGGGATCGAAAGTACAGAAAAAGCGGCTCTTAAAAAATATGAATCTCACGACTAGATCTAATCCCATATCTACACAGAACTGCAGAACTTTAATTACATTTTGACAGTTCCTGTGAGCATGAAAAGAAAATTCTTTCAATTTAGCTTAGTGCTCAGCTTGTAAAATAATATTATTTAACTTGTATTACTGTATAGTGGATTGTAGTTACATTTTTGCATATGTAGTAACTTTTTTAATTGAATGATTCAAATTTGATATACACCAGAGTTTCACAAAAAAAAATATGAAAAAACACCATGGGTGTATGTGTGTATGTGCGAGTTTTAGCTTCAAACACAAGTCATTCGTTTTATTTTCCTAACAGCATCAGAAATATGCAGTATATGAACAGTACATAACAGCAAAATATGTGAATGAACCGCAGTAATTTCCCGTAAAAATTTCTCAAATAAAATCACAAATGAGTGTTGAAATATAATATGAGTTTCTACTGTGCATTTATGATTTTGCTAATTATCATCATATGTATGTGATAACTATTATACTGATATGTTTTCTGTTATCATAGATCAAATAGGCCCCAACAGATTAAGTAGAGTGAACTGTATAAAACTAGTGTGACTGTCTCAACTGTAAACACTTAAACAAGCTTCCTGCAATCACAATGGAGAAGAATGACATACGATTCCATTTCAAAGTAAAGCCGGATACAGCGAAGTTAACTCTTCTAAACCACATGAGAAACCATACTGAACAGAGCGACATCGACTGCAGTATTTGTGTGAAAGCAAAGGCTACTAAAAACATGACAAAAAAGGTATTGAATGCAAATAGACAAAAACCAATAGAATGCGTCATATGTGGAAAGAGATTTCGGGACAACATTGCCATGAATGTCCATATGAGAATGGATCATAACCATGACGACAACTTCTTTCTGTTATCCTCTGGAGAAGACGAGGATAGCGACGAAATGAGTAGTGATGGAGAGATGACTCCTGACAATACTGGAATGAACGAGCGGAGTGAGAAAAATGTAAAGGGTACATCGACCAATGGGGCTAGTGAAATCCCAACCAAACGAAAAGAACCCATTAAGCGGCTCAAAAGTACCTTCAATAGAGTGGGTAGATGTGATTGCGAAATTATCAATTGGATAAATGGTGGAAGCTCACAGAAGCACAGTTCTTCATGTGCTTCACATGGAGAAGAAGATATGGAAACCAATATGAATATGGAAGATAAATTCAAAGATGATTGCAATGAATCACTACATGGCATTACTACAAATGATCAACAAAATTCATTCTTAAAAAAGAAGGTGAATAGGAAGCCTATGGAAAGGTCTCCTACAAGCGAAAAAATGGTCTGTCCAATATGTAATGAAGCATTCGACATGAAAAATCACTTTTTGCATCACATGATAACCCATTGCCATGATAAAAGCACATCTTCAGAGAGTCAGTCGAATTCGCCAAGTACAAAAACTAAATTCAAGTGTTCTGCATGTCATAAAGATTTCAATACAAATTTAGAGCTGCAGGAACATATGGAATTGCACCCCAGCAAAGAGAAATTCCTTTCAAAAGATCCTAAGAAGTCACAACAATATAAACAGATGTATGAAAGGAAACAAAAGACTGCAACGAGTAACTGCAACTGCAACCCACATCTCAACAGGAAATTAAGGATGGCAATGAACGCTTGTGAAAATCATTTCAGATGTCAAATATGCAACAAATCATTCACAGGAAAGGAAAATTTCAGACGTCATTTCAAACTCCACAGGAAACAATCACCAGCACAATGCCCTATCTGCATGAAAATTATTCTGTACAGAGCAAATCTGAAAAGACACTTGCGGACTCACATTAATAAGAAATGCTCAATTTGCTACCGCAACTTTTCGAATTGCACAAAAGGTCTCATTTAAATGTTAAATCTAAACTTCAACAGTCCAGTAAATTAATTTGAAGGACAGACTTCAAAGACAGACACTTAATTTTCTCCCACTAATATACAGTCCAAACATTCCTCGGGAAAGGAAGTTTATCGTTGTAGGATATGTACAAAGGTATACTCTAGCAAAGGTCGCTTGCAAACCCATTTAAACAAACATATGGATATTGATACAAGCGACAGTGATAGCTGATGATCAAAGTTACGAAAATTCGATACAAATACTGAGATTACATTACAATGAGCGCTTGATTTCCCAAACTAATAAGGGGAGAACCTCTGCACGAAACTCGTCTGTTACTGGCAAAAGTCTGTTGTTTGAGGCGGCTATTTGGGAACATAGTGTATTAACCTAATATATGTAGTTTATATTGCATGTATAAAGTATATGATTGAATCAAAGTGTTATAAAATTCAATAAATGCTACAAAAAGACATAATATATAAACTCAGAACTCAACCAACGTGTATTCGTAATCCTGCTACCTACCTACCTACCCGAAACAACTGTGTTATGAAATGAGTGCTGTTTGATGTATTGAAGGTATCTGAATTTTTTTTATACATTTTTAGTATTTTTAATTTACTAATATTCCAGGTAAAATACTCTCTTATTTGTAAATTCTTAAATTTATTACTTGCGTAACTTGGAACTGATTCTTACTAGATTTTTACTGTAATTATATANGCCTATGGAAAGGTCTCCTACAAGCGAAAAAATGGTCTGTCCAATATGTAATGAAGCATTCGACATGAAAAATCACTTTTTGCATCACATGATAACCCATTGCCATGATAAAAGCACATCTTCAGAGAGTCAGTCGAATTCGCCAAGTACAAAAACTAAATTCAAGTGTTCTGCATGTCATAAAGATTTCAATACAAATTTAGAGCTGCAGGAACATATGGAATTGCACCCCAGCAAAGAGAAATTCCTTTCAAAAGATCCTAAGAAGTCACAACAATATAAACAGATGTATGAAAGGAAACAAAAGACTGCAACGAGTAACTGCAACTGCAACCCACATCTCAACAGGAAATTAAGGATGGCAATGAACGCTTGTGAAAATCATTTCAGATGTCAAATATGCAACAAATCATTCACAGGAAAGGAAAATTTCAGACGTCATTTTGAACTCCACACGAAACAATCACCAGCACAATGCCCTATCTGCATGAAAATTATTCTGTACAGAGCAAATCTGAAACGGCACTTGCGGACTCACATTAATAAGAAATGCTCAATTTGCTACCGCAACTTTTCGAATGAAAATTACTTTGAAAGGCATGTCAAATTGCACAAAAGGTCTCATTTAAATGTTAAATCTAAACTTCAACAGTCCAGTACATTACATAGCGAATTTGAAGGACAGACTTCAAAGCCAGACACTCAATTTTCACAGTCCAAACATTCCTCGGGAAAGGAGGTTTATCGTTGCAGGATATGTACAAAGGTATACTCTAGCAAAGTTCGCTTGCAAACCCATTTAAAGAAACATATGGATATTGATACAAGCGACAGTGATAGCTGATGATCAAAGTTACGAAAATTCGATACAAATATTGAGATTACATTACAATGAGCGCTTGATTTCCCAAACTAATAAGGGGAGAACCTCTGCACGAAACTCGTCTGTTACTGGCAAAAGTCTGTTGTTTGAGGCGGCTATTTGGGAACATAGTGTATTAACCTAATATATGTAGTTTATATTGCATGTATAAAGTATATGATTGAATCAAAGTGTTATAAAATTCAATAAATGCTACAAAAAGACATAATATATAAACTCAGAACTCAACCAACGTGTATTCGTAATCCTGCTACCTACCTACCTACCCGAAACAACTGTGTTATGAAATGAGTGCTGTTTGATGTATTGAAGGTATCTGAATTTTTTTTATACATTTTTAGTATTTTTAATTTACTAATATTCCAGGTAAAATACTCTCTTATTTGTAAATTCTTAAATTTATTACTTGCGTAACTTGGAACTGATTCTTACTAGATTTTTACTGTAATTATATATAACAATCTATGCATGCTTATATACACGTTGAAATATTCTATACTTCCCATATGTGCTATTACTATCTTCAAGACTGCTTTTGCTATTGTTCAGAAGCAAATTTAATAAAACTATCTACTTAAATAAAAGTGAGTGTTTGTTCGCCAGTTTTATGCTATACAAAGCCAAACGCTTCGACCGATTTTTATCTAATTGGGTATGCTGACCTAGGGTATTATGGCGGAGGTCATGGTGGTATCATTCCTTCTAAAAAGATGCCCAATACTTCGTGCACGCCCTGTGACTGCTCTAACATCCCCTAGCGGCCAAGTAAAAATTACTCTGCTATTTAATTTCCGACTGGATGCTTACCAGGGCAATGCTTAGTTTCTCTACTAGTTATATGTAAAATTCACACCTGCAATGATGCTGCCATTGATGGTTGGATGGTGACTGTCGCATCCTGATGTTGTAGAATCTTTGTCAGGGTGAGATTTTGCGAAGATGTTGGGTCGGATGGAAATGATGAAGGTCTAGAAATATATCATCATCAAGATTCAAAATCAATATTACTCTAATTAAGAAGATTCCAAATGCCCCACAGTGATTATCACCCCACAGTTTTATTATCATCAAATTCGGGCCCGTCCACTGCAATTATAAAATGTTGCCGAACACAAAGCATTGGTCAAACTCCTAATATAACTTCTAACCTCCTAGGATTTCTCATGAATTTAGCATTCGAATTCTGAAATGTATAATGTTTGAGTCGTGCGAAGTATGAGGCACCACTATACAATAATACATCAGTTAATTCGGAAAATCGACTAGAACTGATGCCATTACCTTCCTGTTCAACAAGGTTTCACTTTAGTCACATAGACTCATGAGAAACCAGTACCTACTTACATTTATTCCACTGCTACATGTGACGACTACACTTACCTTCTTAAGTCTGACAGAGACGAAGTTGAGAAGCTTGATCTTAGGTGAGTAATAAGTGTCAAGCAAATTGAACCAATCGGTGAAGTCAGTTCAGGTATCGAGTCATCGCTTAGAACACGAGTCAGCAGTTCTTGTAAAAGGTTTAGCAAAACCTAAAAAAGTTGACATTGAAATCATATCACAACCATTTCCTACAAGGCACTATAATTTATAACTTATTAGATGATAATGTCTAATCAAGTGGTTCTTAATCCAATTTGAGGTACCGAACCCAGCAAGCTTTATCAGTGCATTCACCGAACCCTTTGTTATTGGAAAAATGAAATATGATTTCTTTAAAACAGAGGTATATATTTTGTCATTGCATAAAATGAACCATGCATCAGTTGCACACAAAATCACTGTGTTAAAAAAACATTGATGAATGTTTTTTTTCGATAATATTAGTATTGTTGAAAATAGTCTTAGAATTCTTGACCTCTGCCGAACACCCCTGAAACTGACTCATCGAACCACTGGGGTTCGATCGAACCCCTGTTAAGAACCACTGGTCTAATCTATGCACAAAATAGAGAAAGACCAAGATCTTGCTTTAACTCCCTCAAGCCCATAAAACTTATTGGAGTATGAATGCCATATTTGGGTGTAAGTCGTGTAAGTAAGTAAGGTGTAAGTAAGTTTAAGGAAAAATATAAACCATAAAAACTGTAGTACAGTCTCAAACCAGGTAACAATGCAGCTATGATATTTCAGTCAGTTAAGTTACCTGTTGCCTCGTCTCCTTTGGCATCAAATCAGTCGGGCAAGCATTGAGTGCAACACCAAGTGTCTGTTTCCATGCGTTGAGTAAAGCGAGCTTTGAATGGACACTCTGTCTTGTCACATTTCTTTCCACAGCAGATTTTAAGATGTTCTAAAAAGGAAACACTTGCTTTACCCTCAGCAACACATTTAATGAAGCGATGGAAAAATTCTTGATACACATCCTAACTCAATCCAAATTTTGGGTGGAGATATGTATATTCAAACAAAAACCTGATATATACCATATAGTCATTACTGTGTACTGTATGCAACATACATGTTAAAATGTGTCTCGATATAATGCCAAATCACTTACAACGCATGGACCCAATTTTGTAAAATTGTGAGTGTCCTCTTATGTATATTTTACCTGAACTTCTTGAGTAGCATGCGGTCGTCTTCCAGCACCATCTGCTCCCTGAAGTGTATTCACATTTGCTTCCAGCAACTCATGCAATGCCTGGGAAGGTTTCAATATAACAAGTATAAGTTATGCATTGATAAGGAAGGGTGTACTATATATTATTACCTTGATATCACAATATTCTAATCCTTGATTGTCCTTTGTTTCACATGATTGAATTGCTTGCTCTACATTTGTTGGAACAAATTGTTCCAGAACTAAGGGAGATGGAAATTCCTAGAGAATTAAAAAATCAGTTAGCATGCACTACATAATATTGGAGTATATCAAAGTTTAAGGAAAAAACATATTTAATGACTTCATAAACCTATTTTCACAAGGAATTGATTGGGGGCTATTTTTTTGTATTTTTGGCCCTAAGGAGATGGGCTGAAAGGGTTCAAGCTTATGCATTTTATTCAGCTTCCAGGAATAAGAATCTAATCTAATCCAGATATGGTCATCATTTTCACGTAATTCAAACATTCACATAATAAAATAAGAAAGAAAATTAAGTGAAGAAATGAAAATAAAAATAAACATATGTCATCTTACCTGCGAGAAATCAATGATATCGAGAATTTTCAAAACTCGCGATCTCTCTTGCGCGGCAGCTGTCAAAGAAGTTGTGTCCAGAACAGACATACCAGCGGTCACGGAACCGTCAGCGACCATAGTGTCGCCGAAGACAGAGGTCATCAATGATGAGTTTGGCATTGCAACAGACGATGTGATGTCGGCATGACTTGCACGAAGTATACTTGAACCCAGCGTTGCTTGTTTGTCGAATAGGAGCTGAAAAAGTTGTCATGTCTTATCAAAAAATATTCTTCAGTTACGTTTTGTTAGGTTAAATTTAGGTGAGGGATAACAAATCAATACTCGAACACTCAGCTAACTTAGCCTATGCTCAACTAATCTACCTTAACTAACCAGGTTATAGGAGGGACTACACTACTAAACTACCACAAAAATATTTACAATATTCAGACTAGTATAATATTTTAGAGTTCAGAATGAGTCAAGGCTTGTAACTCAAATTTGAGAAAAAAAAATTATTCAAACAAGATATTTTAAGTCTAACCCTGACCAGAACCCCCCAAAAATTGAGTACTACAGTAGAAGCAATCATTCTTACCTGCACAAGTCTTTGTGTATGTGATCTCTGACGATTTGTTGCTGTTGAATATAATTCAATCGCAAGAGTTTTCAACAACCAAGCTTGCTGAAGATGCATTAAATTGTCCTTGGTATTTCCTAGAATAAAATTTGAACAACGGTCACAAATTGAATGCCATTATATCAAATGCAGTGAATCCTTGGTTTTCAGCTTCACCTGGTCCCTGGAAGTAGACCAGAAACCGAAGCAGGAGCCATAGTTACTAATAATTAACTCTTATTATCACAAAAACAGTAATGTTTTCAGAGACTGGGTAAGACACAACCGCACAGACCAGGCCAGAAATTACGAAACGGATGTTCCACTGTATCTTCATCATATAATATATATATCTTACCGTCAGCTCTGTAGGGAATGTGTTGCAAATGTCTAAAGACAAAATCATGGGACGATCGCAGATATCTGAAAGGAAAAAAATTCTATTAGTTAAAACTAATTACCTTATTCCACCTTCTGCCCCAAGCAATTGTGTCATATAATTGGATATAATTTTACATACAGTAAAAGCTCGTTATCTAGACGTTGGATAGCTCAAAATTCTGCTTGAATTTATTTAAAGAAAATTAATGTTCGGATGGCTCGAGGTAATTTAGTTCCTTTGACTTCGAACTTTCACTAAATTTATATATATATGTCTGTGTGTGTGTCGGATTTATGGCTATGTTACCAGTTTTTGTTAGTAAAATTACCAGAATGCCTGCCCCCTGAAACTATGGACAACTGGAATTAAGGGACCAACTTTAGTCCATTAAATTGAGGGATAAATATACTATATATAATACTAAATATAATCCTGTGCAAACAAATTCATATCAAGAAACCTTAGCACTGGTCCTGTTGTCTCCATATTCCCGGACAATTTGTATATGAGCTGGAAGCAAAGTTCCGCAAGGACTGGAGTCTCTGTAACGGCTATTGGCTGCCCTCCAGTGGACTGTTTAGTTGTTTCCATGCCAGCGGAGAGAATGGATAGCACAGAATGAAGACAAGTACGAGAAGAACCAAGAACACCGGCATCCTTAGAACGAAAGTCAGTAATAATAGTAATGTGTTTATTGCAGTTTGTATTTTCCTCAGTGTGTACCAGATGAAGTTCTGGGTGTTTGGGAAGCGGCAGAAAATGCTAGGATACATAAACATCTTGCAAGATTGAGCAGGCTGATGTTATACTACT
>QRAM01000509.1:0-34431 GCA_013436055.1 Halocynthia roretzi | reverse complement strand
AAGATTCAAAATCAATATTACTCTAATTAAGAAGATTCCAAATGCCCCACAGTGATTATCACCCCACAGTTTTATTATCATCAAATTCGGGCCCGTCCACTGCAATTATAAAATGTTGCCGAACACAAAGCAATGGTCAAACCAACCTAATATAACTTCTAACCTCCTATAATTTCTCATGAATTTAGCTTTCTAATTCTGAAATGTATGAAGTTAGGGTCATGTGAAGTATGAGGCACCACTGTACAATAATACATCAGTTAATTCAGAAAATCGACTAGAACTGATGCCATTACCTTCCTGTTCAACAAGATTTCACTTTAGTCACATAGACTCATGTGAAACTAGTACCTACTTACATTTATTTCACCGCTACATGTGACGACTACACTTACCTTCTTAAGTCTGACAGAGACGAAGTTGAGAAGCTTGATCTTAGGTGAGTAATAAGTGTCAAGCAAATTGAACCAATCGGTGAAGTCAGTTCAGGTATCGAGTCATCGCTTAGAACACGAGTCAGCAGTTCTTGTAAAAGGTTTNTGGGCATGTGTCTAAGATGCGCACGTGCTCGCTGTATTGGTTCCGCACGGAAGTCAAATTATTGTCGCTTGTTTTAATTTCAAAATACCACCTCAAACTTGTTCAAATGGTGAATGAAATTCTCAAAAATAACAGGATCAAGCATAATAATTTGAATATTTTTGTTTAAAGCATCAAACACTCAGTGGTTTGAAAAATTAGGAAGAGCGATGGTTAAGGTTAATCAGGGCTTCCAAACTATGTCTTGCTGTAAGTTTAAGTTAGTCCTGCCAGAGCTTGACATATATAAAAAAAAATTAAAGTACACTACACAATTTTTAGAAATAATGCAGATGAACTGTGGGAAATTGTTGATTTGGATCTGGTTATTTCTATTTATTCCGAATTAACAAACTTCTAAACTTCCTACCTGAAGACTAGTCTTGCTTACAATCTTCGTTAAATTGAATCCCAACAAAAAATGAGCAAGATTCGGTGCTGGAAGATCGATGCAATAGAGCAGAAGTCGAAGTATCGTTGTCCTGCATGAGCTATTATGCATTGCAGATGCATCCGGATACTCTGAAAAAGGTAAACGAATGAAAATGAATGTAATGCAGGATTTTGGCTTATTTTGAAGAACTGTGTCTCAGAATATATTGTTGTGCTTATTTCTAAGAAACGTGCTTATTTTCTATGTGCGTGCTCAGTTTATTTTATTATAGGAGAAAGTATCTTCTTGCTTTAAACCTACCTTCACCCGAATCCTCATTAACTTCAGGTTGCCCTGATTCAATCGCTTCCACGAATCCGTGGAGAATTTTGCTTCTAGTTCGTGTGTCACACGATGTGGTTACCATGGCAAACACTTCTCGTTGCGTGGAAACGGACATACGACACAGGGACGAGATGATCGCGGTTGCAACGAGAGACAAGTGAGGATGTGTTGCATTGTGGATCACAAATCTAGGAACCAGATTATAATGTCAGGTTTACATTAATTACATGCTTGCGAATCTTAAACCACTAATAGTTCAGTAGTAGTAATGTTACACATACCATTACTTTATTACAGATCAGCAATAAGTAACAGGCAGATGAAATATTGAATGCTCCATAACTCTATAGAATTTATGGAAATCTAATTTTAAACTATTTTAGAATTGCTCAGTATTTAGTATATTGTAATATATTAAATATTTTCCCACGATTTACAGTTGGCCTGAACAATAAGGCTTTATCACCCTTATTTTAAATATTTCTCATAGAACCTTATGCAGTCGACCCTCGTTTAAAACCGACCCCATTAAGTAGGACATCGGAAAAACCGGACTGAATCTGATTTAAGAGAGTGACTGTCAGCATTGCTTTGGGAAGTGTCATAAATACTGTAATTTCGAAAGATTTCAAAAATTTATTTGTTCAATGTAACCACAGTGGACGGTATTTTTTTAAACTCACTTGGTTGTTGTGACAACATAATCAGCTTTTCCTGTCCTTGGATTGATTGCGAGTAGGAGTTTATCAAGGGTGCTTACGAGGATCGAACACCCACTCTCTCTCATGCAGGATAAAAATGAATTCTGGATGATCAAAGAACAGATAAATTATAATTGGTAAATTACCACTGTATACAGGTGTACATTATAAATCACTGACCTGCATCTCAAGAGAGATTTGAATCAGTTGTAAAGCAAGTAAACCAGCTTCGACTAAAGATTTTTCAAGTTCTAGCTTCATTGAATAATTCTCCAGATATGAAATACATTCTTCAATGATGCGCATGACCTACGAAGGAAAGAAAATTCATTGCCAAGAAACCCATATGTGAGTATTAGCTTGTTAGCTAGTAGCCAAACGGATCAAGCATATTACTTCAAGGTAAGCTTCATAGACAAACAAAAAATCCCATTCGTTTTGTTGTCCAATATTTCATCACTGAGCCAGATGATCAATTGTGGTTATATTTCAACATGAGTCAAATTCACTTACTATTTTAAAGAAATTTCCCTCGTTCATAAGATGAACGAGAACACGAAATCCTGGTGGAATATTCGAAGCATGCTGCTGCCCTCTAGTTGATGTATTAAATCCACCAAGTGTTGAGTTCATTGAAAGATTCATAGAAAGACTGAAATTCTGCAAAAATAAATAAATCAATTATTACATTATTATGGGTCCTTGAAAAAACTAGGAACGTTGATGGGAAAAAATATGTTAAATAAAATGAATAATAATATGGAAAGTGTACGATAATCATTAAAGAACCGTAGGAGTTAAGGCTGTACAAACATGAACACAGTTTTCATCTCAAGTTCAAACCTGCGATCCAGCTATTCCACCGCCACCAGTTTTGAAAGCAGCAAAATCTTCAGTATGCGGAACATATTGAACCAAAAGCTTGTTGAACATTTTCAAAGCATGTGCAGCAACCTGAGAGTGTCATAGTTCACAGGTCAGAGATCATTTAACTACAGAAACAATGAACAAAGTTCTATACCTCCCATTTTTCTTCCTGTCTCTTGTATGACCTTGAGATGAACTTGAGGAAGACGGATTCAATCGCAAAATTCAGATATGGTTCGAAACCCGAAGATGATTGTGAGGAAGCAAAACTGTGGAAAGAAGGAACATTATTTTAGATTAAATTCGGTGACACACCTTAGTGTATATGAGATAAGTTCTTCAAACTCTGTTTCTTTATGATATAAGCATATACTTTCTTCCTGATATGATAGATTAATGAATTATGAAAATGTATATGGAAAGCTAACAAAGTACATGTACTCCATGTAAATTACTGAGGATGACTAACTGAACATATCAAATGAGTCATTAGAACTATCAGATTGGTTCTCTTGTTCAATATTGACTTAAGACTGGTAATACCAGTGTATATATATCTAATAATAAAAAAAATCAGTAAATTTTCTCTCGTAGGTTATGGACCACCAAGTTTCAATTAAATATATTCTTGTATACACAGCATATGAGGTGAGAGATGTCATTTACCTCACAGCAGTACTTGCACTTGTCAAAGTACACAAAAGATTTAAGAAAGCTCTCGTCATGTGATATTGCTCTTCTCTTGATTCAATTTCTTCAAGTTCAATTTCTATTCCACGTCTGCCACCTGATGAATCTGCAAAACAATAAGAACTTAGATAATAGATATAGAATGAAATACAACTGGAAAATTGCTAAGTTGAGAAGTAATTGGAACTTGGAACCAAAATAAACTTTTGCACTTATTATATAAATATTTCTGATTGAATTTCCTTAAAACTATTAATCCTATTAACCATGCTATGACAAAAAACTACACTCGCGATAAGAACCTAGATTGCAAATTAAATGCGTCAATCTGAAAATTTCTCAATTGACAAAGAACTACACTTACAAAAAGAACGAGTCTTACAGTGCAAATTAATGCAATATTTAATCATCAGTCAATCTGAAAATTTCTCTCACTACGTCAAGTCCATGAATGAACAATAACGAAAAAAAAGTAAATGGGACATTTGGAACAATTTTAAGTACCAGCTCAGTAGCTTATGGGAAGCAGAGTCTGTATAAACTCTATAGAACATTCAGAGCTATACAAACCTGGCTGGGTCAGTATCTGCACTCCCTCCATAGAATGTAAAAGTCCGATGGAAATTTCCGGAATTCTTGCCAATTCGTTCAATGCAAGCAGCACATCCCCTTTCAGCACGGCTGGAATCGGACATTGGAGAAGACCAAGCAAACCGGAGCAAGCATTCCAGTGTGGATTTTCATAGATAGTATGACATGATGTATCATCCTGACCAAAATAAAGAAAAATAGTCACAGTGGAACCTTGATTTTCCAGTTTATGACAAAAAATTGCTCTTGTTTACATCAGAAAATTTAGTGTTTATTTCTACTTAGAACATGTTGCATCAGCATTTTTTATTTTTGACTTACTCCAAGAAAGCAGTTAATGTGTCTAAGGTTCTGCTATATAGAACTAGAACTTGCTGAATCAGCCTTCAATATAACTTGCAACAAAGACTTGTTAACAGAGAAAACTAACATAATTACATATTTGGTTATCTTTGCAATCAACTGCAAAACAGCTCGGAGTCCTTCAACTTCCTGCGGGGAAATCAACCATTGATGAAGGTGGTGGTGACCAGCCTGTTAATGTGAAACATTCTAATATGGAGTCCCAAGCATTATGATTTGGCAAGATACTGTATTTTCAAAACAAAAACTTAGAAGGTCAGTGACTTGCCTGTGGTTGAGTAATCGCTGTCCCAATTCCAACAACAGTAGGAGCATGAGGATCGAATACGGAACGTTCCCGTTGCAAAGTTGAAAAGTAACGATTGATCGAAGCGAAAAAATGATTCCAAGATATATTGCTTCCTTCTCCAGCAACACCTAATGATAGAAGCAAAATGAATATCATTAAACGATTGTTCTTGATGGGAAATCCTAGCACAATAGAGGACTGTAAAGTACCAAAGACTGAAAAATGGGAGAAAGCCGAAAGGATATATCCTATTCTTCTCTCTGATGATTTTTTCACCTTTACCTTAGCATCTGTATTATGAGTGTTAAGCGTTAAGAGATTCGAACCTGAATTATTCCCGTTCATTCGAATCATTTCAAAAGCCATGCGTGCACTCTGACTCCCGGTGGATAACGCAGCGAGCATCTTCAGATATGGAATGAACAGTAGAGGGGGCAAGAGATCTCCGGACTGGCGAAGAAACTTGAACAGGGAAACCTGGAAGCAAAATAACATTTTGTAATATCAACCGACTCTAGTTTTACTGTATACACTAGTTGAACTTCTATAAGGTTTTTGGTTTCACTTGAAGGTCCTTTTAAAGACAGTTTTCAATAACCTATTCGTGATATTGAATAAGGTTTTCAACAGTACAGGTAGACACTCAGTAATTTCTCATCATTAGACCAATTCAAGTCTTCAGACGTAAACTAATGAATTGTGAAATCAATGTTATCATATAATAATCATATAACAACAGAATTGTATGGTACAATCGCTCAGGTATCGTTATCTCATTGATATCTGTTGGCAAGGACCAGTTGATATAGGGCAATTAGATGTTGAACAAAGCTAGAACTTATAACTAGTTCCTCATCTGCGGCCCCTATATATGAGATAAGTTCTTCAAGCTTCGGTTTCTTGGTTATATAAACATATACTTTCTTCCCGGTATGATGGAATAATAAACTATAAAAATGAATATGGAAGCCAACCAACCAAGCACTCAAGATAAATTACTGAGGATGATTACATGAACACACTGCTATAACACACTCTTAGTAAATGTTCAAACCTGTTTCTGTGGAAGTCTTTGACTGACACGCGAATGTCCAAGATAAGAGGCATCGTGATGCATTTGAATCGAATCTGAAGCAGGACACCAGAATTCCAATGATAATTCGAGATCATTCGGATCATCACCATAGAGAGTCGTTATTAATTCCATAAACTAAAAATTCGAAGATTTTTCATTAAACCATGCTTGGGAGATCAATTATGGAGATTACCTGTAGAAATAGTTCGTATTGTGGACAAGTAATTATCTTCATTCTCAAAGGTAAATAACATAACCTGATTTTTTATTGCAGTTCAGTGGAAAAAAGTATATTTGTACCTAAATGAAAGGGAAATTCCTGGATATCAAGATTTTATTTATTTACTCATTATTTTTTTGGATTCAATTTCAATTCTATTTTTATGCCAACCACCCACTCCCTGATAAGTTTAATAGGCTTGTTTCACTTATCATGATATCAGGCCACATATTCTTACCAAAATCAAGTCTACAATTCACCTGTTTGAAATCTTCACGTAGCACCGGTGGTTCTTCTCCTTCCATTATGTGTAACATCATAATACGAGCCACTTCATCCCCGTGATTTCTCATTTCTTTCACCTAAGAATGCATGCCAATAACAACAGTGAATCAACAGTAGATCAAATGCAATAACAAGGTATTTCAAATAGTATGAAGTCCATATATATTTCTGTACCTTGAGTGGCATGTTGACAATGAGATCAGTGATAATACAATGAATCCTTTTCACATAAAATTCTTCTGTTGGAAATTCATTGCATGTAACAACATTCTCCTGCAAAAACGAATCGTCTTATTTGAATTCTGATATTAAGTCAAACACTTGTATGTTAATGTACACAAATATGCCAATATAAAGCTAATTACTTTACAGACTATGAGACAAGGCTTGTTTGCAAATTTTTTTTAATTTCAAACCATTTCAATCTGCAAAACGCTGCAAAAAAATGAAATTTGTCTTCTCATTTGCCATGCTAGTTCTATTCTTTTAATGAGATTTTGGTCTCATTTTACACCTTAAAAAGCTCGATTGCACTGTATAGTGTATAGACTGAAGTAGCCATCATTTAAATAAATGCAAGTTATTTTTGTATGACCTTTAGAAATTGGAAAGCTTTTCCAGCAAGAGCCATTTCAAGAAGTCTTTCATCTTGCTCTAGAACTTCTGTAAATTCAGGAGAAGACAATGTCTCCACAGCAGGTTCAGTGACAGCATTCGGTATGACCGCCAGTGTCCGTAATGTCAAGGACCAAGCTAGTTGGAGGCATGCTTTCAAACCAGGAATTTTCCATTCACTATCAAGATACATAAGATGAATCAGAAATGAATTGATCTCAAATAAATGAAATACGAACATACTCTTCTCTCCTGTTCAATTTTTTCTGAATCTTTATAACAAAATCTTTCTCAGCAATCGCAGGATGTTTCAGAAGAATTTCGAGGCCTGAAAATTAATTTTAACTTATATACCGGAGTTTATTGATATACAGCACTAGGTGATAATTCGCCACTTTCAGCGCCAAAAAGAGGGT
This sequence comes from Halocynthia roretzi, assembly GCA_013436055.1. Lineage (NCBI taxonomy): Eukaryota > Metazoa > Chordata > Ascidiacea > Stolidobranchia > Pyuridae > Halocynthia > Halocynthia roretzi. Next base: position 27,022 of record QRAM01000509.1, on the reverse strand, counting down.
GAAAATCTAACTCTAATGTAACTCAAATTTTGGAAAAAAGGATAAGCATGACACTCCAGCGTCAGAGCAGACCCCCGTGCAAATTTTCATACCGCCAAGTCAAGAACCCTAGGAGTCATGACCGCACAAACATACACACACATACTTTCGCCTCTTTTCCTGAGATTCGAAAAATAATTGTCACCTCGATCATCCTGTTCCAGTGGAATATCCTGTGGTAATGCAAAACAGTAGAGGGCAGCATGGAGCAGAGAGAGCGAAACAGCAGAAAGTTTTCCATCCGCAGTCAAATCTGCTTTGTTTTCAAGATGTTCTATAATCAGCATTGTGTCCTTGACAGGAAGTTTTGATTGGCCGGCAAAGTAGAACAAACATTCCCCAAGGTCGTTGCGAATGTTTGTTATTAAATCTCGAACCTGGGTAGCAAATAGTTGATGTACATGACTGAATTCTATGGTCATGGAAAGTTGTATTTTACATTGTCAGGTTCCAAAAAGTGTACTGGTGATGTTTATGGTAACATTTTTGTAGTTTTATAAGCTATCTATTTGCTCTAGCATGTTTTTCTTCATATTCTTCAAATATTCAGCTATATAACTATCTATTGCTTGGGTTCCTTGAAGAGTCTTAGTAAGATTTATGTAGTTTTACATGCTATCTATCTGCACTGGCATGTTTGTCTTAATATTCATCTCACACAACACATACTTAAAAAACTTTACACTCACCAGTTTCCTGTGTTTTTTATCGCCCAATCCACGTTGATTTGACAGTTTTTCCATTTCTTTTTCAACCTGGATTGTAGAGATTAGTTTGAGGATCTGGATTGTCATTCCTTCCTCAAGTAATTCATCAGTCAATGTGGTAGCTAGATCAATCATTTCATCACTGTAAGAATAATATTAGCATTGGTACACTGAGTAGACACAGGTTTTAAAAACCCATGCTACAAATACAATTACAAATATAATAGAAGGGTCGGTGTACAAACTAGTTTACTCTGACTTCTCTAATTGTAATTAAAATAGTTTCATGATTTTCAATATTCCAATATCAATTGAAGCATATAATGCACAACCATATGTAATCAATGTAAATCACGCTACTCCAAATCATCCTATTTTCTGTTAAAGTTTGAAAATACCGGCTATACTGTTGTGACTGTAGTAATAAAGAGAACCCTTTTTCTACTGACCTCAGGTTCAACATTGAGTAACATTAAGTATAATATTGGTATATACTGTATATATATATATATGTGGTTGTAGCACACATTAAATTATGATATTTCATAGCAACCCATCCTGTAAAATTAAATATCTTGCAGCAGGAAGGATGAGGGCCATAGGTATGATACCTCAGCATGACATCATAATCTTACCTGACATCATGAGCCCATGTTTGTCCTCTTCTGCATTGTATCAATGTACAGAGTGAACTAACAAGACATTTTCTTCCATCCCAATACAACATGACAGCGATCAAACCACGGGTTAGATTTGGATAATGAGGCAGCTGTTGTTCACCTGAAATATTATGGGAGGTTTAGCAGGTTGTACAGCAGATATTAACACTTTTTTTAAACAATTAAAATAAATATGGAAAGTTAACCGAGTACATGCACTTAACATAAATTACTGAGGATAAATAACTGAAAATATCAAATGAATTAATAGAACTCTTGGACTAGTTTTCTTGTTTGATATTGACTCAAGACTGCGCCACAGCGCAAAGCGGGGTCAGGGTTAATAGTATTGGTTGATAAGAAATCAAGTTAGAATTGATAAGATAAGGAACCTAACCTTCAGTCAACAGTTCAAGCGATGAAAATTCATTCAGCTCAAACAGATCACTGAGTATGAGAGATTCATCGATGAAATCTTGCGAAAATGTTTGCGGAGTTGTTTCTCCCTCCAAAATGATTCCTTCGTTGACGGCATTTTGTACTTTTCTTCGGTGGTCAATGTTCTTTGACTAAGTAACAAAAAATATCATAAACTGAGAGAAAATATAAATTAAAAAGTTTACAGGTACACAAGGACAATAATGCTGGCCTAATTTTATTACAACAATACTCCAAGGAAAAATTTCATCATTTCATCTTCACCGGCAAGAAAATTACTTGCAGGAAATATTTGCTATTAAATTTAGATAAGATAGGTAATATCATGGCGAGAAAATATTTTATTTGTTACATAAGTCCAAAGAAGTCACACCGAAGCAGAAATGAAACGAGTACAAGTACAAGGCTCACATTGAGATTTTGCTTACATGCGCTTTAAGATGAATTTGAAGTTGAATAAATCAATTTTGCTAATAGCAGTGTTTGTGTCATATTATTCTCAGCGCAATTTCAATCAACGAAAACCTATGCTGGCACGGAAATAATATGCGACCTGGAGATATCGATCCCATTCATTCCCAATGTGGAATGTTAACACTTCATACCACGGATATTTTCTGCTTACTCTGTTACCAGTATTATCTAAATAAGTTCTAATAATGTTGAACAAATTTCCGCAATTAACTCACGGGATTCTTCAACAGTGAAAACAGATCAGGTCTATGTTTCCTAAGCAAGGCCTTAACATGATGGAAGCTTGCTTGATTATTCCCAAGAACGATATTCTGGATTCCGTCCCACAATTCTTTGAATGGCGTCCATCTCTCCATCCTACTGTCTTTGAATTCAACCAAATTACTAATATATCACTAACAAATACTTTTTCGGTCGTCTGTCTACTTTTTTTCAAGAAAATAACTGGAAAAAATATACAACAAAATAGGGAATCCCAAAAATCCAAGTTCCCGCTGTACCTGAGAAAAAAACGCTAACACTGATCATGATTCTACTTTATTTACATCCGCCAAAAATGATTGATGTCCCGGGGACTTTACCGATATTATAAGTCGGGGTTACCCAACCCGCTAAACGATTGTATGCTACTTATCCGAAGTCATTCTTTATTCATCAACTAGTGTAGTTAAGTATCTATTAAAAAATATATTTCAGTGGGTAATAGAATATCTTAAAATTAGTCCTAATAAGGCCAAAATATTATGAAGCTTCTATGTTATATATGCAGCCTGCGAACTACGATGAAAAACCTATTTCTTTAGTACACATGGATCACCCTATCATAAGTGATCTGAAGCGAATCACATGTATTTCCGTATTACATTAACCTGTTTATCATGGAGCATAGTATATTCTTTTATTTGACTTATTTCGGTCTACATATGGAATCACTCGCCGAAAAAAAATATAGGCGTGTGTAAAGTAAGTGAGTAACAAATTACCAAGTTAGTGGTAAATGAGAAACTCGTGCTTGGAAAAATCTCAATCAGTGGACACGCTTGAACAGTTTCATATCTCTTTCAAATTCAAAGAAAGGCCCTGTAAACTTTTTTCAAATCCTTATCTATACTGACTTCTTATCTATTTCTTATTCCAATATAAGTAACGCCTAAATATCGATCTGACATGTTGTTTTACTCCCCCTAAACACTGCTGCTGCACAGCTGTAGTGCCATTGCACGATAAACACAATGCATTGCCAACTAACAGTAACAAACTAAATCATACTCCACTTTGCCCTAGAAGCACAACATTCGGAGTCTACACTTGAAAATGTAAAATCCATTCTTAGCTTACAGGCTGTACAAAAGTGGGTGGCGGGTCTGATTTGGTGACCCAATTTAAGCAATACACATGATTAAACTATATTATGAATAATACAAACAAATGTGATGGACATCGTAAATTTTCAGTAGTAGGAAATCTATAAGGGATAATCGAACATGGAATAAACCAACCGACATAAATACCTTCGTCTAAGATTAGAGCCCCTTTATATTATTATCCCTATAGATTGCATAGACTGGAATATCAATTGAAGGTGTTATCCATTATAATGCTACATCACTACCATCAGCAAAACGACCAAATACCAATGCAAAAATCTTAGGCTCATATTATACAGGATAGCAGAATGACCCGGCCTTGCGTGGGAGAGTAGTTCTATATTATATATATCTCTGCATTGTTATTTTCTTCACTAGTGGGATATCGCCTCCCCACACAGAGCGCAGCGTTCTCTTTTACGCATATGGACCCACCCGTGCCAATTTTGTTAGTTCCACTGAGAAATAGCGACGTTGTCCCAAGTTAAAATAGAATGCGAATAAAACAAACGTAAATATGTGAAAATGTTAATATTGTTTGAATAAGATGCATATAGGAGCATTGGCCCAATTTGAAATCATCAATTTATTATAGTTCAGCATACAGATCATCATCGCTGCCTGCTGCCAGCTCATAACCTACAAAACAATATTTCATACGATTTATATCGTAACTATAACTAACGATAACAATAACTAACTTTAAATACAGTACAGTAATATAATTTGACCTACGTTGGACTCGAATTTATGCTACTTTCCTAAATTAATGTTTACGGTAATTGTTATGATAAGTTACTTCCAAAATAAAATACTTACCATCATCAGGTATAGGAGCATATTTTCCTGTTGATAACATTCGTTCATAACCTACAGAAAAATATACTATGTTTTAAACCCTCCAGTAATATCTGGTGTTACGTCGGATTCTAATTTATGCTACTGTTTTAGAAAATATTCTTCAAATTCTTCAATAACCCGCAAGAGTTAAATATTTCGGGGTGTTGTTTACATTAATTGTTATGGGTGACTTCATGAATAAAATACTTACTATCATCAGCTTTAGCTTGCTGCGTTTTCCACTTTCCCCTATTCAAATTTAAAAGAAGTGTTGATTTACTAAAAGATAATAAACTTGATCCTGAACACGAAGGGAAGCAATAACATCTATAAAATCTGTTATTGCTATTTGGGTTACACTGAGGTTCGTTTACGTATTTGTTACTATAATCTTTTTATATAGTTGAAACCAGAGTAAGTTTTTTAAATATTTCACTAAAGCTGTGTATATTCAAATTTCGATAAGTCAGCACCCAATGTAAGGCAGCACCACTTCCATCTAACTATCAATACTTTGTATGTCTTTACCTACAGCCTAGCATGCGAGTAGGAAATAAAACATGGATCATTTAATCAAGGTACAAGACTAATATGATAGAATTAGTACACTACCGTATGGATGTAATCCAGCTGGTAAAAAAATTTGGACCTTTCATGAAAGTTGTTGTACAAGACTAACATGACAGGGATAGTAGCGCTATTGTATGGATGTGGCGGCGTTATTCTTGTCACTTATGTAATTTAATGCTATGTCTATTAGCCAACCCTTAGTTTTTTGATTTTTTTCAGCTTTATTTCTATGAATATCAGTAACCGGGGGAGGAAATGGTCAGGAGCACACTTTTCTGGTCTCACATAACTTAGTATTCCCCTAGTTCCAAAAAGTGATTTTCACTGCCAGTAAATCACATGACTTATGCAACTTTGATAATACATACCTCTTTTTCCAAAAGGTAATTTTCTTTTTTTTTACTTTTACATCCCTGGAAAAAAAATAGGATAGTAAAAAGGCAGTCTGGTGAATCGGACAATATGTTACAACGGACACCCTACCGCCCCCAAGAAGTCGGTTGTAATCAGGGTTGCCCGTGCTATATGGCTTATTTTATTATTCTATGGCTCATATGGTAAAGCTTAGCTGCCTTCCCTTCTGCTTCTGGCAGTGTTGCAAATTTTTAGTATAGTATAACACCATTTTTCATGGCCTTCATAGTTGGGGTGCGTATTATACATGACTGCATATTATATTCGGGAATTTATGTTCGGGAGGTTCACAATCAGAGAAATAAAAAAATACTGAATTTGCTCTAGAATTGGATTCAATGCAGAAGTGAAGTTCCTACATCATTAATAATCATTCCCAATCCTTAATAATATGTGAAGCACTAAGTTGACAGCAGGCTCTATAATACTGTGGATCATTTTTCTATTTTGTAAGCATTTTGTACCTTTTTGGTAAAGGTGGTGGAGGGCAATTACGATAGCCCAAGTCTTCTTGTTCTTTTTTAGTTTGTTCTTGTTGAGTTTGTTCACGCTCTCCAAGTAGCTTTCCAACTAGCAAGAGATTTCAAGAATTATTACTGGATAATGAGGTGTTGATATGAACATTTACATGATGGCAAATAAGTTGAAGCTAATGAAAAACAGAAAACAGTTGTTTACTGCACAAAGAGTTGAGTTTTAACCCAGAAGGTTTATAAGCAGTATTCAGGATTCAGCATGAATGTCAGGAATATGAATTAGCTGTAAGATAGGAGAACTAATATTAGGTGAAGTACCTCAAGGCTAATGACCCATAGTGTTTTATCCGATTTCGCAATTAATTGGGGAGCGTTGCAACTAATCAAGGGGTGAATAGAAATTCAAAAATACACAGAGCACTTGCACATGATAACTTTCCTTTTCTTTAACTTATCCGGCAATAAAATAAACGTTTATGTACTATTTTTTTTGCTTCATTGAAAAATATATCATACTCACCACCCGTATACACATGCTCTTGTCCAAATTGATCGACACTAAAAACATACAATGTAGAAAGAATATTAGTGGGAAAAATACATTCCGCTCCTAGGATAAACGTCACAAGAAAATTCGCCCAGCAATAAAACTATCACTAGCCTTCTTTCTGTTATTTCCATTTCAATACTACAGAACATATTGACCAAATCTACATGGTCCTGTTATTTGTGTCAGTATTGCGGGTCGCAGCACAGCATTGTCTGTGTTCGATGTTGCTATTTGTACTGCAGTTGTGTGTCTTGATATTTCACTACTTTTATTCTCAGCAAATTCATGGTTTGACTTAACTAATACCAATTCAAACTTTTTTATGACTCGAATTGATACTCAATAAAGTGCGAGACTTGACTTAATTTGACAACACTTCGAATTTGTAAAAAACTATTCTGAATCTATATTTACTTGTTAAGCTTTTCTTTGCAAGATTGAAGGGCACGCCACGTGTTTTCTATATTGCGTTCCTTTTCTTTAGGATCATCATAATCCTCTGCTTTCTCTTTTGCTATGATCGATTCCTGATAATTTCTGATGGCCTGAGCATATTCATGCTCGACTTCGTACACTATACCGATGTTGTGCAGCAGGCCACCGTAAATTTTGTGTTTGGGAAAGTTCATCCCGATTCCTTTCTGCATAATATTCAACGCTCTGTTATAGTGATTGTGTGCACTTGCCTCAACTCCGACCTTTTGATACACCCGGCCCATCCTGGTCAAGAACGTAGCCTCCATGACCACCTTTTTCACCCGATCCAACTCTTTGACATCTTGTAACTCTTTTAGCATCTCATTCATGGATGGGATAACTTGGATTAAAGCAATTTTTTTAGTAACAGCCTTCGTGAGGAGCTTGTTTAAGATCTTATGCAGTTGATGTATGCAACTAGAAATGCCTTTAACAGCTGCAATGTTTGTGCAATCCTTACTGCGACTGTTCTTCCTGTACATCTTACTTGCAGCTACATACATTACATAAGCCCGAACATACGAAGATTTGTCGAGCTGCTCTTTAGCTAACGAATTGCTAAGCACGTGAGGTGAGTACTTTAACTCCTCGCAAACTTCTATGATCTGAACTAAATCTGGCCAAAATGTGTGCTCGCATTTAACTTGGCATTCAGCCATTTGTTGCAGAATCTTGAGTTTGCTCAGTGAATCCTTTTCGTTGTCACATTGCTTGAAAAGGGAAGTATATGTTGCAGTCCATTTAGAGTACACTTCATTACATCTCTCTGGAACTAATAGATAATATATTGATTGATAAAAATATGATATTTTGAATATTCCAATTATCTTGAAAAGTTGTATTTATTATAATTTTCCTTATTATCGTAGACCCATGGAATGTCCCCCCTAATCTATGGTTTCGCATCCAAAGAAGAAAAAAATCAATAGACACCTAGAAGGGTGTTCAACAAGAATAATGGTACAAGCATTAATTATACTTGCAACATTCAGTTCCACAGGTGACCTTTCACAATATATAATATTTTGCTCACCACAAAAGTTAAAGGGACTTTGATACCCCATATTGAAATTATAAACTATCCTGCTCTCCTCTCTTCCAAAAATGAAGATGGAAAATTATCAAACAATTGAAAACTCATGGCACTGCACAATTTAAAAAAGGAAGTCAACATATACCCAGGGAACCAGTGTTGGAACCCTATAATCAAATAGGCATCAAGGGAAGGAGAGGCACTTTTCAGAAATATACCATTCGCATTATTAAGTTGATTATGGCCATTATGATAATTTATGGCCATTTTCAAAATTTAGTTTAAAATAGTTTTGTTAAATTTCAAATTTTTGATAAATAAAATTTTATTTTATGGTTCATTATTGTTCATATTTTGAATGACGAATGTATGGGAGCACCAAATTTTTTTAGTGCTTAGGGCTTTTAACGATCTAGATATGACAATTTTTTGGAAAAACTGTTTAAAATATTGCATGGATTTCATTGTCAAAAAATCATGCTTGTAGGAAGAGTTTTTTTATTAACTCTGACTCTGCAACCACTAAATTAAATGTAATTAAATATTAATGAAACACAAGAAATATGATATACCTATAAACTGACGAGGTTCCTCTAGTTTAGATGATGATTCAGTCATCCTGAAATAATAAAAAAGTACTCAATGTATAAATATACTTGCACTAATGTACATAGTTTCCCTAATCTTGGCGCGACATAACCTTGAAATGATACACCCATTCTTTGATATACGAGGTTTCAAAATTACAGGTATATACTACTTGATCCTACCAAGAAACTGTAGCTCATGAGCTTCAACCTGAGCTCAGTGTTTCAATACTGCATATGACCAAGAATGAGCTGTGTAAACTACAAAATAGTGGGTACATGGCCAAAATAATTGCAAAGAAGATTTCGAAAATAAGAGAGGAGTGTCTAGGAAATTGCCCTAACTTATCCTAGACTTACATTAACCATTTACATAATTTATTAAAATGGATTCAAACTGGTGATTTACTTTCCATTATTTTTAATAGGGAAAATTGATTGGCGGCGTCCTGGAAGGGATTGGATAGAATTATTCTACCTCTCAGCCTCCTGCAGTTTTTCCTCCGTGTTCCTCAAGCTTTCCACTCTACTCAACTCATGGCTAAAGTCCTCCGATCTCTTTTTACTAGTGATGGATTTCGTGAAGCAGTCTTTTGCATCAGTCAGGTTGTCGAGATATAGATTAGCGACGCCGCAGCTGTGCAGTAGTTGCCCATGTATCTTGTATTTGGAAGCGTCCTGTCGTAGCTCACGATCCATCAGCTCAATGCCATGCCTATTAAAAAGAATAACAGTTATATCTATGTTGTTGCATTTGTACGTAAGTCTGTCTGCGTCCTCTCGCTTCATTCTTTCCAGTATCTGACCTAATGGTTAATGCTATGTTAAGATTTATCTGTCTGCTGAAATATTTTCCGATGAAAGTGAATTATCAATATAATAAATGAATATTGAATAATTTATCACACTAGATCCAATGCAAGGCCAAAGCAAAGGCAAGTCACTTTGCTAGTTTTGTAAAAAGATATGTATCATTTAGTTTGTGTTAACCTTAACCTCCCCTAGGATTTTTTCTATTTGAAAGTTAAGACATTTAATCAAAGTACCACAACCATTGAAGTTAGAAAATACGGAGGAATAAAGCCATTTAGGGAAGATTATTAGAAGTAATTATAAATAAATATTAAATATACTTTATATACAGTATGATTTACCAATGCTTTCAAATGCCAAAAAATCAATGGTGCATCTTGACATACCTGAACTGTTCAAAGGCTTCTTGGTGTTTCATAACTTTCTCATAACTTCTGCCAATATTGTACATAGAAAAAGCCTCTGCAACGACGAAATCTGGGTCATTGATTTCCTGTAAATCTCGGAGCATAGCATCCATAGAAGGCAGGACGTAATTTTTGACGACACGTGCCTCGCCAATTTTGACCATTCTTGCTGCAACTTCTTTTATTTGTAGGTTGCATTCAATAATCCCGTTAAGGGCAAAGCTTGGTTTACTGTCGGTTTTGTACATTTTGCTTGTACAAAAGTACAGTATATATGCACGAATCAAGTGATATATGTTTCCTGGATACTTCAAATCTTCAAGATAATGCTTTGCCATTGATTCCATGTCCTCTGGCGATTTCTCCATTGATCGGCAGGTTGAAATAATTTCTCTCATTGCATCCTCGCATGGTAGCGCATCATTGATGCGAGCTTCAGTAATATCAAGTTGAGTCTCAATACCCACCACGTTCTCGGGGCGAGCCGTATCATACGGGTTCTCTCCAGTATCTTAGAGGAAAATATAAATATATTAAAGTGACTTTACCTTTGAAAATCAACCAAATCACATCATAAATGCATAATGAGAACCACGCATATTATTTTTTCTGATAATCCATCTTGATATAAAAAAGCCCTTTACTCATGCTTGCTAGGTCTAACATCATTTTATATCAAGGAAGAGTCCTCAATCATTTCCCGTCAGCTCTTCTTAGTTTGTTATTCTTCTACCAGACGTTCAACAGTATTTTAACATAATTTAGCAACGCTAGTAAATGAAAATGTCGATGGCTTGCTCAGTAAAATAGGGAGTAGATAACTACATTTGCTTTCTGATAGATCAGGGTTGAGAGGAGAGGCAAAAGATGACATCGCTAGCTGATGTCATCAATTCTAAGAAATATCACTTGCTCAATTCACCGCATTCCTCCTACCAAGCGCAGCCTACACTCGCTCAATTTACGTGTTTGTCTTGTAGCGGTAACATCCTGAGCATTTTGTGCTAGTGAATTTTTTTTATGTTTCATGCATTTTTTTGATTTATTCTGTGTTAATTCTTTGTGTTAACCACGGGTATGAAGGAAGTAAATGCTAAAGATAGTGGTAATAAGAAGAAAAGTTCTATTTTGTGAAAAAATTATAGGAAGAATGAATATCTGTAATAAAATATTCGAAACAAAATGTGGTGACACATGCAGGTAGAGGTAGGTCACATTAATAATATATACCTGGCGTTTGTGGGTATAGTTGAGGTGGGGTTGGCAGGGGCCTCTGTGATAACGGAATAGGACTTCTCTGTTGAACTCCACCTCCTTCCTTATCTGAAATTGAATATATAAAATTATAATAAGGCCATCAATTCCGCTACAAAAAAAATAAATATTCATGTGACAGTATTGTAGCATTCCATTCTAGATCATGCGAATGGATCAAAGTACATATCATGTCATTTCCCATACAAATGTTTAACCTCGGTAGGAATTTGGCTATAAATTGGTTCTCTATAATAAACTACTAAATCAAAGATGAAGTTTATTCAGTTATACAGATGTGGAGTCAGATTGTGCAGGCATAATAGTGGCTATAGTGACTTTTCAGAAATTGTGTGTGTACCTGACATCTGAATATACATCTCATTTGTTGAAGGTGAGACTAGCAGGGACTTCCTCGGTACCGGAACAGGACCTTGCTGTTGAACTTCACCTCCTTCCTTATCTGAAATTGAATATATAAAATTATACATCAATTCCACCTGCCAAGTGAAATTCTGTTATCCTGATATACCTGTTTTTATTTCTGTTTCTTTCATTTTTTCTTTTCTTCGGGCACCTCCACCTGGTGGTAAATCAAATTTCCACACGGGGTTGGTTGATTGCGGATTGTCTGTCAGTAAAATACATTTTGAAAGTTTGACAGGAGGTTCCTTCTGGGTGGTATCAAATCTACTTTAGGCATTGTGATCACGTATCACACAAGTCCGCACGTGAAGGGAAAATTTGTGCTGTGGCATAGCGTGCGAAAACTTTTCAATTCACCCGCGTATATATAGGTGATAGGTGAAACAATTTCAAATTCAGAGCAATATTTGAAATAGAATAGAATCTCATCATCTTTCCTTATCTACTACATGTCCTGTCCTACAACAGGGCTGTACATAATTGACTCAAATTCAAAAGCATCCCTTGTAAAAACATAAGTTACAATCACATCACTTAGCGTACGAAATTACAATTCAGGGATTTAACATTTTTTAGTTCAACACAAGGTGGGGGTGCTGAGCAACAGTACCCTCTTAGCTGTTAAATTACTGAAAATAAGTGTTTGCTCCAAAAATATTGTCATAAGGAATAATTATACACATACCTTTGTATCCTGATGTACTATATTTGATTTAGCGCTAAATAATTTTAAAAAATCGAATCGAAAATAGATATTCCAACCTTCCTTATCCTCTGTTTCTTTAGGAGGAAGATTTTCATCTTGTGGAGAACTGGGCACAATTTCTTCACAAGATGCAGAAGGTCCTAAAATTATATATTTTACAATATTATATATAATAATTATATATATATGACAAAAATATTGTCATAAGGAATAATTATACACATACCTTTTGTATCCTGATGTACTATATTTGATTTAGCGCTAAATAATTTTAAAAAATCGAATCAAAAATAGATATTCCAACCTTCCTTATCCTCTGTTTCTTTAGGAGGAAGATTTTCATCTTGTGGAGAACTGGGCAAAATTTTTTCACAAGATGCAGAAGGTCCTAAAATTATATTAAAGAATATTAAAAATTATATCTGTTTAAAATCTTATTACATTAATAATAGTTATAGTGTATAGTGTTTCGCATTAACATTTTGCATAGAGAAACTGCAGAATGATGATGCATGCATCAATTACTTCAAGAAATCTACTGCTTGTTACATCTTTCTTTAGAAGTATCGTTTAGCAGATTATGGAACTCTCCCTGAAACTCTCATAAAAATAGTACCCAATATTACCTTGAAAACCAGTACCAGGCATCAAGTCTTTCTTTTCTTCAATCGGGGTTGGACCACCTCTTCCAGTATCACCTCCTATCAGACCCAAAATAAGAAATTAATATCTGTTAAATTTTAAAGTCCAGCATATGGAATTATCTGTTGTTCATAATGACACTACTCAATAACTATACAACAATATTTTCAACTCGTTAGTAGTTTAGTTAACAATGCGCATGGATTATTATATTTTTGATTTAGAAGTGAATTTCACGATATTGTGTCAACGGAAATCTTTTAATCCATCTTCGTAATGGACAGTCTCACCTGTTGGTAAAGTTTCTGCTCCTGGTGAAACTAGAAATCCACCAAAAATTTTGTGATTCAAGATCTGTGCAGTGGATGGACGTTTTTCCGGTACGAACTGCAGCATCCATTGAAGTAAATCTGTTGCCATCTCTTCTCTGTCCTCTACCTGCAGAGTGCTGAGGTCACGATTTTTATTTTTCTTGATGTTGCTATTCCAATCATCAGCATCATCTCCAAATGCATGGCACCCATTGCTCCAAACAAAGAAAAGGACTAGACCCAGGGAGAAGACGTCAGTTTTCAGTGATATCAAATTTTTGTTGTAGGTTTCTGGAGCCCTGTATCCATCGGTACCCACTCGTGCATTAGTAACGTTGGTAACTGTGCGACCGCTTGTCATTTTTTTGCTGATTCCAAAGTCAGCGATTTTTAAAATTTTCTTGTCGAGCGAAAGCAAAACGTTGTATGGTTTAAGATCTCGGTGGATTATTTTATTTTCATGGATAAAATTAAGACCATCCACTAGTTGTTTGGCTTGGGAAATACTTAGCTGTGAATCGAAGGGAATATTGTTTTTTTTGTTCTCGAAGATGTGATCATGTAAATTTTGTTCATGGCAAAGTTCCATTGCTATGTACATGTAGTCAAACCCATCATGATTGTAAATATCAGAGTGGATGACAGAAACCAGGTTTTGATGGCGAGGCAGCGTCGATGCAATTTTTGCTTCACTTAGGAATTTTTCATCGTATTTAAAATACTTAATGGCGATAGGTTGCGGGTCATGAAGTTTACTAATACGTTCGCCGTAATAGATGTGTCTAGTTGCGGCTATCTCTTTTTTAGGGAACATTCGAATGGAGTCGCAAAGATGAATGTAATCTAAAAAAGAAAATAAAGATTCAAATGTATGCAAATTAGGAAAAACAAAGAACCATGAACAGTAAAAAAACGCAAACGACACTAATTTTGATGTGATGTTTCTAAAATAAAAACACAAAGCAGATTGTCACGTGTTTTTTACTAACTAGTGGTAATATAACCAGATTCTTGAAGACCGATTGTCCACAACCTCGTTTTTTCCCCACAAAGTCAAGAACTTTTAACTTTTATTATAACAATGAATAACTACCTGGCTTCTTTTCTTTCTTTCCCCCTGAAGCACCTCCTTCAGGATCACCTACGATTGCAACTGAAATAAGGAGTTAGCGTATGTTAACCTAAAAAAATTCAGCAGATGGCATACTCTGTCCTTCATATGGCTACACACAGGTACAGGGTGGGGGAAGCAAGAACATGACATTCCTCTCCTCTTCTGTTTGCAAAGCATTTGTTATTATAGGCTTATAACATTTACCCTTCCTTCCCAGCCTAACGGACATTGGGGCACCAAAAACTCTTTCCAACTGTTATTTGACGGTATTTTTTGATTCTTTCTCCAACTAAATAGATTAAACAGAAAACTAAGAATTACCTCGCTGAGTTTCAGTCGCATGAATATGGTAGGTATTGGTGATATCTGAAGAAATAAAAATGTGCTTGCAGTCGATTAATACTATATTCTGAATTAACATATATAAACTTTTATTATATTTCCAGGAATGGTCTCTTATAGTTTTTACGAGTGATTCAGTCAATACAGATAAGTTTTTTTGCTTCTGGGAGTTTTCACTAGATGGCCTGCGTATGTAGCACGTGCTTATACATCCACATTACGTACAGCTGCCATTGCATAACATTTCTTTGTTGGTTTGATGAATGCTCTGCAAATTGCACAGCATTTTTTGGGACATTCTCTACAAATTAGCCAAATTAATTGCAGTTAAACGACGACGAAAAAAAAAGTATGTACTGAAGTTTTTTTTAAGCTATATCTTGTACTGTATAAAAAAATAACTCAGGGAGGAGTTAGGATTTGAAGTATCAATGTTAAATAATAACAATAACAAACCAAAAAGGAAAAGAATTGTCATTTGTTTCGACACGACAAGTGCGAGATGTTCACCCGCATAGTGCGAGAGAATTATTGTTACATTATTGTTAGTTTTATGTTGGATAATGATTAGGATCGTTAAATAACAACATATAAAAGAGCTGCTGAAGGTATAAATTCAGACTCACCGTTTCTGGATAGATTGTATATACGTTTTGTTCCAATCTCAGCTCCAACAAATTCTCCACCACTCACAACTAATTAATAAATTGCAATATATGGTTAATACAGCTGAAATTTGCAGTTTATGCAGTTGTTTACATCAAACCATATACATAGAATTTTATTCATTAAATCTAATGTTATTAAAATCTTCTCTGGTAACATATGAACCCACCACCTCTCAGTTGGGGGATGCTTTTGCTAATAACTGCGTCACTCTCTACTGAGTCACCTGTCTAAAAATTAGTATGTCAGATTCTCCCATTACCCCATAATGGTTGATATTGACTACTTAAGGTAGTACTGACGTAATAATAAATAATATTAAAAAAAACAAACGAGATTTGTACCTGTTGTACAAGTTTGTGCCTCTGGGTCTGGGTTTTTAAAGTCTTGGTCTTTAGAATCAGTAACTGCAGATGGCTGTTGCATTTCTGTGTTCATATCTTAAAACAAAAATATGTCACAGAGGCGTACCTAAGAAATGGCATGCGACATGGTCATAACTTGGAGTTGACACTATCACAGATTGTTGAATAGCAGTTGTAACTTTCATGTATGCTATAATTTGTTATTCAAAACATTACCAAGCCCAGAATGCCCAGAAATTACACTGTTAAGTGAAATGGCAAGATTCAGAAGAATTTGTTTAATAAATTCACGGATAATAAATTCCACCGCATATAAAATCCAATTGCCTTGGGACCAAATTTTGCATTCAAAAAATACCCGGTTAAAAAAATCCAAAAGCCTCTTTATGATTCCATTTTGTTCACACTGAGTACATGTCAATAATGATTCCAATGCATTGTACGAGGTACAGTCGTCCCTCGCTATATCGCGGTTCACTTATCGCGAATTCACTACATCGCGGATTTCATATAATATTGTATTGTATGTATTTTAATGTTAAATTGTATGTATTTTATTTCATGATAAATGCCGTGCCGTACAGTACTAGCATGTTTAAGTTTTAAAAAATTAAATAACCGGTCAAATGATTGTGGGAAAGGTTTTTACTTTAGAGGGATTACTGTATACAAGTATGAACATACAAATAATACCTTCATAACTGGGAGTGTTTGATTCTTCAGTGGGAGATTCATTTCCATTATTGCCGTCAGCACAAACTTCCTCCATGATTAAATTAATGTAATGTTAATCCTATATAACAAAAGCATATTCAAACATAATAACCTGACCTTAACTGACTGACCCACTTTTTACGCTTACAATTACTCACAGTAAGATTGTCGAACTAGAGATTTCGTAAAATTCCTTAAAAATGCTACCGCGAATGTTATCACAAATAGGATAAGTTTCAGTACTAAATTATCACAAGCTTGGCCATTATTTCTAACTTCCAAAAAGAAGGACATAGGTATACATGTTTATAGGTATAAACTCAATATATATACAGTGTGTTCTGCATGGACGCCTTTATATTAATGGATGACAATTCAAAATGAGAGGGGAATTGAGGAAACCTGGCAAGAGAAAGGAATATGACCTGGGACTCTGTGAATCGAAGAATCAACAGACAGAAGCAAAAGCACCAGTTACTAATAGTTGTCTCATGATAAAACCACGAAATGACAATGAAAGACTGAGCTATGCAAATAATTGCCGTTAAGTTACAAGGTGGCCCAGTTCAGTAGTTGTTTGTCATAAGCTTCATGTGTGGAAAGCAAAAAACAAATAAAATACAAATACAGGAAAATGATAATTGAATTCTAAGACATGTATCCATGAGTATAGAATAGATGGGTGAAAATGGAAATGAAAAATACTAGAGCTGTTAACAGCATGGAATATCTGTGCTTCCAAGTCATGGAACTGGGAATGTCACACAACTTTGTTTTATAGTAGGCGTCATGACATACCATACAGTATATGCCGATGTCTTGCAGTCTCACAGCATCGAAAATCGTCCAAAATTTTTGTACGACAGGCTGGTGGCATTTACCAAGTTATAGGTAAATCAAAAACCCGTGCTTAGAAAAATTACTACCAGTTACAGCCGCTTGAACAATTTCATCTTTCTTTGCATAAGCGAAGAAATGCTCTAGACATTATTTTCAAATCCTACGATGGCGTTTTATCTTATTGCAATATAAGTAACGCCGAATCACCAATCTGGTACGTTGCTTTACCCCGTATTGTTGTGTTGTAGAGCCCACCACTTAAGTTATATGACGTATCAATAGAGTCTATGTTACCAGGAGGATAATTACCCGGAGGTACTGGTAATCGTCAGCTTCACATTTCTTATCTTCTTTTTCGTTTCTTTGAATTTCCTGCAATCTCTAATTCGACTAAACAAGCTGTTTCACTCCCTACTATTGTTACTTGACAAATCTGTCACATCAAAATAGTCACTTATAACAATCATATATTTATCTAGGTGAATTCTTCATTAAGATAAGCTATCATTTGAATTAGGGCGAGACCCTTGACACATTTGATAATTGTTACAGACATTCAAGTGCGAGGACTTGCCATTATAAGCATTCGCTGACTTGCATGGTTCACATTGCTAGAAAGCTATGAGGTGTGAAGTTGTAGGAATAAGTAAGTAACCTTATATCTGCGTGTACGCGCATAACTACTAGGGTTAGTGACGTAGCACTTTAAAAAATAGCATAGGGGCTGCTTTCTATCGAGGTAGTCTCGTGATCAGTTGTTGAATCTTATAAATGAAGAGGAATTCAACTTTTTCTGTGTTTCTCTGCAACGATGAGTGATCATACAGCGTTTACGAGAGAGAAAGAGAGAGAGGTGGGAATACTGTATAATTACTTCCGTCAGTTGGCGCTTGAGATCAAATTGCTGAACAAAAATGTTTTTTAGATAATGTAGAACTACTTCCGTCAGTTGGCGCTTATGAGCAAATTGCAAAACAAAGTTTTCCTGATGTAGCGTAGAATTATTTCCGTGAGTTGGCGCTTAAGAGCAAATTGCTAACCAACTGACGTTGCATATGACGCTATTTTAATGTTGACAGTTACAAATTTTGTAGTTTTGTTAAATTAACTCTAATTTTATCTCGAATTTATGCAGAATTAACTCAGAAATATGGAGGACACTCTGAATTTGATAGGGGCTGTAGATCAAGGCACTAGTAGTACCAGGTTTCTCATTTTTGACGCGAGAACAGCTGCTGTAGTATGCTCACACCAAATCGACATCGCACAGTCCTTTCCACAAGAAGGTTGGGTCGAAGAAGATCCCTTAGAAATAGTGCAGTCGGTTCACGAATGTATTGAGAAAGCAACAGACAAGCTCCAAGCCAAAAACATCAGTCTGAAATGTATAAAAGCGATCGGAATAACAAATCAAAGAGAGACAACCATTGTCTGGGATAAAAATTCAGGCAAGCCTTTACATCCAGCTATTGTATGGTGTGATAATAGGACCACGTCTACTGTTGATCAACTTATTGCGAGCACACCAACGAAAAAACAAGATTATTTGCAAAAGCAATGTGGTCTCCCTATCAGCACATATTTTTCAGCTGTTAAATTAAAATGGTTGATGGACAACAAGTTGGATGTTCATGAAAGTATCAAAAAAGGTGATGCTCTATTCGGTACAGTTGATTCCTGGCTGTTATGGAACATGACAGGCGGAGTTGACTGTGGTGTCCATGTCACAGATATAACAAATGCCTCACGTACCATGCTTTTCAACATCAACACCCAGTTGTGGGACGACGACTTATGCAAATTCTTTGGCGTTCCCAAAAGCATTCTTCCCGATATCAAAAGCAGCGCTGAAGTGTACGGAAAAATGTCAGAGGGTCCTCTGAAAGATCTCCCGCTGAGTGGTTGTTTAGGGGATCAGCAAGCAGCACTGGTGGGCCAGATATGCCTGTCCCCAGGAGACTGCAAAAATACATACGGTACTGGTTGTTTCTTGCTACAGAACACTGGGACAACACCCATCATTTCAACCCACGGTTTGTTGACGACCATTGCATACAAACTGGGTCCGGACGAACCCACTTATTATGCTATGGAAGGATCTGTCGCCATCGCTGGTGGGCTAGTACGCTGGTTACGAGATAATCTGGAGATAATAAATGACAGCGAAGAAATTGAAACGCTCGCAAACTCAGTAGGGACATCCGGTGATGTGTTTTTTGTCCCTGCGTTCGCCGGGCTGTATGCCCCCTACTGGCGATCTGACGCTCGAGGAATTATATGCGGCTTGACACAATATTCCAACAAGGCACATATCGCTTTTGCTGCCTTAGAAGCCGTGTGTTTCCAAACCAGAGAGATCATTGATGCCATGGTTAAAGATGCCTCAACAGCCATAACAACATTACAAGTCGATGGCGGCATGACTGTCAATGACCTATTGATGCAACTTCAAGCTGACATATTAGGAGTCACGGTATTGAAACCATCGATGCTGGAAACCACTGCACTTGGTGCCGCCATGGCTGCAGGAAAAGCGATCGGCGTTTGGAGCCTGGACAAAGATGATCTCGCATCGGTGGAGTTCAAGAAATTTGAACCAAAATCCAAAGTCAACGACATCAAAAAACGGTTCGCGAAATGGAAACTTGCTGTTCAAAAGTCAATGAATTGGAATTCTGATGATGCATAAATCGAATTATGCTTATTCAGCATAATGAAGTAATTTTACAGATGTTTGCAGTAGGCGAATTATGTAGTTTTTGAACCATCATGTTTTGAAATCGCAATTTAATTAACATTCTGATATAATGCACAAAAGCACTCACACTATATGCAGTAAATATATATTTGCATTTTTTAAATTAATATGATGTATTAAAATACCTCCACACCATATGCACTAAAGCTGCATTTATAACATGAGCACATGATTGCTATTCAAACCCAATCCCAGGATGTGTCAAGTTTTGAAATTCTCTTAAAGGAATGGGGAATAGTGTTAATAGCTGTCAAAACATTCAACTCAAGACTCCTCAATTTATAATACCATAAACTCGGACTCATTATAATTCCCATATTAATCAGAAGCACACGAAATGCATTACCTGGTTCAACTGAGGTCAAATATTAGGAACTGAATACTAAAATATACAGTTCATTATGGAAAGCATATCCAATCACTGCTCTACTTCACCTCGAATGAATCCTATATATTCCAAATGTGTTTGCTGTATCTGCACGAAGGAGAAACATATCTATTCCTATGTTCAATCCGTTAATAATCTACCTCAGATGGATTTAATTATTGCACCATAATGATGAAGATACAAATTTTCCTTTTCAATATGCCGTAGTTATATTGGCCATCTAGTAAGTTGATCTGTTTCTATAATTCTCGTTTGATTCTCAATGATTCTTGTGTTGAAATATGTGTTATGCCTAATGAATTTTGATGAAGTTTTTGCAATTTTATGTCGCAATTTTACCAGCAATACTAACTGCACTATATCTACTTAACATACCTTTTATGTCGCAAACTCACGCTTACAGCTGAGTTTACACAACAGCACAGTATTTACTGTACACAAAAGCAAAGTCATTAATTCTACAGAATTTACTATATATATCAGAATGTCATGAAAAGTTATCACTATTTTGTTGGTCAAATAAACCAGATACATGAAAAATACAAGTTCTATTTAGTATGATGATGTAAAGTGATGTCATTGATACACTGTGCTCAGTGCATAGTTTGCATAAACATTCTCTCAGCAATGGAGTGGTTTCTCCATAACTAATTCTATCCTTCAATGCCTTCAAAGGAACAACTGAATCGGGAATCGTAAACTAAAAATAAAAGATGTATTAAACAAAAAAACAATTTGCTGAAAAAAATCCACAATAAGTTTCAATATATCATGTATAAAGGATAAATTTACATTAACAAAATTTCAAGAGAATTGAATGGGGATACAAGAGTTGAATGGAATATCTTATTTCCGTACCTCCGACCCACTATGGGACACTGACCAAAGTTTTCTGTACATTCTGGTATTTATCTGGACCCCGGAACCAATTTGTTAGAAATCCATTGATGCTGATTGGTATAAAATGGTTGTTTGATATGGTGGCTAATGGTTAAATGTCATTAACGTTGCAAAAAACAGTTATTTTTTTTCACTGGCCATGATTTACTGTACTGTACCGTACCGTACGTGGTACAATCCCGCGATACACTGCCACGTGTGGTGGCATTTACTGTACGTGATACAATATGCTCAGAAAATAATATTTCTGTACAAGTTCATAGAGTTTACACAGCATACTGTAGATCAGGGGTCTCCAACACGCGGCCCGCGAGGCTATTTTTTTCGGCCCGCGTCATGGTTGAGAATTTTCCACAAAAAACTAAAATAGTACGATGTCAACTATGAGTAAGTTTTATCGTGTTGAAAGTTAATAAATTAGCCCTCCGCACACGACCAACGGACGAGCATTTGCATGCTGTCTTGAGACCAACCTTAAACCATAGTCTTTAAATATGGTAAGGTATTTAAAGACTATGCTTAAACCAACGCAAAATAAGGCCAAACATCGAGTCTCTCACCGCTACAAAACGGTGCCAAATATCCAGCACAAGTAAATGAATATGTTTCATGTCTCGTTTGTTGTAAGATTCAAGTGTAATTTCAACAAATACATTCAGATTTCTTTTGTTATTTTTTGTGTATCAATTTTGTACCTAATTTGTTGGTTTGTGGCCCGCGTCGTCAATAAAGTTCAAAAAGTGGCCCATGACATATTTTGAGTTGGAGAACACTGCTGTAGATATAGCCAAAACAGCACGTCATAAACTGTAAACATATTCAAAATCATTATCGTGATGTTATTTTACTGTTGCTGCTTTCTTGGAAATCAATAGAACGGAAGAACAAATAGATAAAAGAAAGCGTTTGCAAACGAGGATTGCATTACTGTTTGTATACTTGTACAGGTAGTACTGTGCGGATAGAGGGAGCAGCGATGCTTAAACATCAAATCGTTCATATAACGTTGAAGGCAGTATAATAAATACATACGCCCCTAGCATATGCTACTTCCTGCAAAATGTCGGTGTCAGTCTCAAGATATTTCGAGATCGGTGATGAGTTTATTGTACGAGGCCGCGATAATTTTTTACACTGCAGGTTAAAGTTATCGGCAAGACACACTTCTGAGTTGTCATGTTATCTCTCTAGCGATATCGGCCATTCATGGTGGTTGGCACCCAACTAACAGCTTAATAAACGAAGTTTAAAAATGCGGCGCCCAGTTCAAAACTTACGGATCGTTATTGCTTGATTATTGCATTTTTGTAAAAGAATTCAAACGGTTTTGATTACAGTAATTGATTTTATTTTCGAATAGGTGTTTATTTCTCAAAGAGATAATTCTTCCCAGTTCAGTATGAATAGTCTAAATCTGATTTCTCTACTTATTATTGGTGTGCTGGTGACAGACTCATTTGGAAGTCATTGTCAGCCGATTGTAAGCGGCCCTGAAGTTGATTTTAAGCGGGTAAGCCGACGATATACAGTGGGTTCTTTATCTACAAAGATATTTTCCTACTTTTCTTAGTATATTGGTAAAGAAGCAATGGAGGGATCAAGTGGGGACCATAGTTAGAGAATCGACTGACATTAATTCATCCCTGGATCTTTGTCAAAGCTTAATTCAGTTTCCAATTGGACCAATATCTCTATATATCTGATGTCTTCAAATGAGATTGAGATCATGAATCAAGTACAACTAAATCTTCATGGTCACAAGGAGACAAGATTTATTGATCCAATGTAATACAATTACAGTGGGAATTTCTCGAATTGTGTAGCGGTATAGTCGGGTGAAAGCATGGTGAAAGCTTTTGCGGATCGCCAATAAATTCTTACAGACCGTCGCTGGTCCGCGGGCCACTGGGTAAAAACTACTGCTGTAGACCACTGGTCCTCAACATATTTTGTTTATTCATTAAATATCTGAATGCCATTCAAACCTTTCCAAGATTATTCAATCTATGCATTCCAACTTATATACGTTCAAACTAATCTGCGCGGATCACTGAAAGATGCTTAGAAATGCAAGCATCAGTCATATTAAATAAGTTAAATCTTTCTAGTTGAATAAATGCACAATTAATTGCAAATTTATTTTAATACGAATCTAGCGAAGTTGCATAAATTAATATTCACTGATAAACAGCATAGACAATGCTGGGAGGATTGAAAAGCTACTGGTAATATAGAACAACAAGAATTTTCCGGAACTCTCAGTTCAGAAGCTTTGCCAAACTAACCGAGGTTATGAGATATTCTTTCAACAAGTGGTTTTCAACAACTAATATTACCCTTCACTGTCTTCAAAGAAACAAATCGAATTTCTTGGGCCCCAGAATTAAAAATCTGTAGCCTGGAAGGAAGAGTGGTAAATAGCTTGCCTCGGTTCAAAATCTTCAAATCTCATCTACCGTATATGAGAGAATACGATTCCGCCTATTCACAATCTCATCTGTATGACACAATGCATTTCCGCCGATTCGTAATCTCGTCTATAATATCGAACTGCATAATAGCATACTACTTTGCCTGCTACTGTATTGTGTCGTTAATGTAGCTATGTAAAAATTCAGTAAAAGATTGTGAACACTGTGAAAGAAGTAGAGCTAGATAGCATTCACACAGATATATACAGTCGCAAGCAGAAAATTATTAGTAACCCGACCTCAGACTGTTTAGACCCGAGTTTTCTTTGTTCATGTTATTATTTTGGTATGCATCTTGACCTCTGTGCGAAATTTCGTAAAATTTCCTCGCGTTGAGCAGAGCATGTTTGAAAGTCTATCTGTTCTTGATGTATGTCCATTGATAGCAGGGGGAGGCAGATTATGTGGACCGGCCTTTCCTTAGTTCAAATTTATGGGGAATTTGTAGAAGTTTTATCCCATTGGCCTGAAGGAATAGTGGTAAATACCTTTCGTAGGTTCAAAATCTTGGCCTCCCTTTGCCTATCCTATTGCTCTGGGAACGAGGATTTCAGGATTTCAAAAACCCTTGGAATTATGGGAACACGAACATCCAAACAAAAACACAAACAGTTTCACTTTTATTTATGAGATAGAAATTATTATACAAAAATTTGTTAAATAATCTCATAAATAAAGGAGAAACTGTGTGTGTGTGTGTGTGTGTGTGTGTGTGCAGATGTTCGTGTGTTCATAACTGAAAGGGTTCTTGACTAGGCGCTTTGACTATAGCGATAGCTTTTCACACTGCACTGCAGAGAGTTTAGACCCGAGTTTTCTTTGTTACTGCATTATTCTGGTATGCATCTGGACCTCCGTGCGAAATATCGTAAATATCCCAGACGTTTAGCAAAGTATTTCAAAGTCTATATATTCTTCATGTACGTCCATTGATAGTAGAGGCAGGCAGATTGCAGGATCGGAATCCCACGCGATTTTGTAAGTAAATTTCAGCAGACATGTCCGAACCCAGGGTAAAGCAAAGAAAAAAGACGAATGCAGATTTATATTTTGTCTGCTAAAGCGACCCTAATAGGATTTTACACACCACTAGCTGTATTTGATTTGTATGTAGACCCAGCTTCGTCAGAAACGTCATGTTTATAGTTTATATATATTGAAATTAAAAATCATTTATTAAAAAATATCTTCTCCCGTAAAACTGCAGATATTGAAAGAAATTATTTAACATCCAGACCCAGCACTAGCTTTACTTCGTACAACAGCAGTATGAAGTATTCTGTTCAACTCATCGTTATTGCTGCTGCAGCATTGATCGCTGCTTCAGCCGAGAAATGTCAATTACCGACCCCAGCTAAAGATTTCGAGATGCAGACTGTGAGTTCTGAGTTAATTGAATCAAACAAATACAGCTAATTCGCATATGTCTACAAGTAGCTGTATATGGGATTTATTTCAGCTGAATGGAACATGGTATACAACATTCAATGGAGGTGACCCTATCATGGCAGACGATATAAATTGTGGCAGTATTCACGACTTCATGGTAACGGACGATGGATACACTCATAACATTACCAATTATATAGAAGGGTAAGAAGTGTTTTCTTTGTACAACTTTTGTATATACTTCGTACCGAGATATAGAGATTAGGGCGTGGCATATGGAAGATTTGATTTTTTAGACTCAAATGGTCGATTTATGTAGCGACATTTATGATAATAATTTTCATTCAGATCACCCGACGTACGCTCTTATGCTCATGCACTGCAGCAAGAAGGGGAGATTTACAGGACAAGTCTGGAAAGTGGTAAGGCATATTGTACATCGTAATGAATGTCCATATCAACTTACTAGTACTGTAAAGTACAATATTTGTTTAACTTAGCATAAAAGTGCTAGTGAAACAACTGTAATCCATCCCCCATGTCGGAATAATTCACCCTTATTTAGGAATAATATGGTATCTAAAACAATTGTTCAGGCATCACCTGCAGTGCTGATGCTGACGGGGATAGGAGTCGTACTATTTCTTAGTGCGGAATTGGTAACAAAAGGCAATACTGATAGTGCATTAAATTCGCTTTTTCCAATAACAATATATTTTTACAAGCTGATGAATTAAAGGAGATTAACGAACTCGGAAAACATCACAAATTCAATACGAAAGCAAAAAATGAAGGTAAGCATAATAAGACAGGAGCGGGTCTGGGGGTTAGGTGGGTTTAAAGTCTGTACTTTTGGGTAAGGAATTAAGCATAGCTATTATATAGCGAAATCTCGTTAGAGGGTGATCGGGTTCCGGGGCATCTTTTTTAGGAAATGAATGTCGTCATTACCTAAGTTCAAATATCGTCTGGCAAAATCTGGCAACTTTGTTCTCAAATGGATTTCGTTACCATTCATACTAAATATCTAGTGGCTCATTAATATAGTTATATGTTGTGGTACTTTGCAGATCAAAGCACAGTTTTGCACCTAGACTACATTGTTATTTCGGATTTCTACAACTATCACATCATGGTTTGGTGCAGTGACGAAGGTAAGTTTTTCTTCATTCATGCCAAGAAGTACAATTTTCCAAGGGTTCTAAAAGAGGGCCATCAGATCTCTATTAAGATTTTGTAGGCCCATGGTCTCATGGCTGGATTTATACCTTGAGGGCACGAGGCACATAGGTCATAGTTCATAGATAATGTAAAAGCACGACTGCTGCTGTTAAATAATACCGTGGAACCCCGTAGGGCTATTTTTCTGACCGGTTATTCATATTTTGTATGTATGACTTTAAAATCGTCATACGATATGCAAATATACACTCGATCATCCGAATCCCGTTTATCGGATTCTTCAAATATCCGAAATGCCGTCCGGAACGACCATTATCGATAAAAAAACGACGTCATACATTGTTTTAACAGGTGACTGGATCATCTGGTCATTCGCACCGACACCAAAACCCACCAATGAGCAGTTGATGATGGCGGTCAATGCATTGCAAAACCGCGGGATCAGCGCTCATTATGTGATGTCACAATGCAGCAGTGTCGATTTTGAGAAGTGATATTTTGAATGGCGATTCTGGTCACTTTATTTGTTTCACACACATACCCAGGTTAATCCAGTAATTTTATGACGTCACTATTTCTACTATTCAGAAAATATTATTGTGGTTATTTCTACGGAATGTGCTTAAGACGACTATTTTATCACATATGATATCAATAAGACACTTTCCGTTTCCCGAAGTTCCGTTTTCCGAACGTGCTTATT
>QRAM01000508.1:19245-51116 GCA_013436055.1 Halocynthia roretzi | reverse complement strand
TTATGATTGAGTTATGACTAGATTAGTAATCGAGCGAGTGTGTTAATCCAGTTTCAGCGCTTACGGTTAATATTAATTAATTTGATAGGGTTAGTTTATTTCTGCTGTCGAACGAGTGTACTGTTAATCCGGTTACGATGCTTACGAAGGAATTGGTTAATATTAATTAGTTGTGCTGTATAGTTATAAAGTTTTGAGCAGTCAGCACTAACAAGACAATGCGAACCATTTGGCATCCAGCCTCACCTCTCGAACAAGTTCCGATTGTCTCATTTCCTTTCTTCTATAGGTTAGTCAAAGATAAGATAATAAGCACTACAGAAGAATTCTAAGCAAGCAATACTTTACGACCAGGATTACTTTGGATAGGGAATTCAGGATAATTTACATTCGCCTATAGTTCATATTTCAGTGATGGGTGTAAATCCAGGTTTATGTGGAATGCCCATACGTATGTTATCTTTCACTGTCATATCATACCGTAAATATCTTAAGTTTTGTACTTGATTCTTCACGGGGAGCTAATCGATCCTATGTCGTATGCGATGTTGTGAAAAGAAAAATACCGGAATGACCTTTTCAGCACGGAATAGCCTATGGGGTGTGGTGAGAGGTAATTCTTTTATTCGTACATTTTACCGTAAAGAATTTGTTCTAGATGAATTGGAAATGATATATGGCGGCATGATGATCGTGATATTTTCAAGATCTTATAGGAATTTGACGCCAGTACTGTCTGATTAATTTATAAATTATACATAAAAGGTATACCGGAGAATTCGACACGTGTGTAAGTACGTGAGCCGCATGCCAGAATGAAGCCATTTCCTTACCGAATATCTTCTACGGCAGTACAGTCTAGTAGGAGTATTTTTAATTCTGAAATCTTGTTTTCATTCATTAGCCGCCCACGTAGCTAAGTCTTCGTTCCTGGGGACGAATAAGCAGGGGAACGACAACAACAATAAACGGACGAAGAAAGGATCAGTCGTATGCGACCAAGTCACAGGAGAGACGTATTTCGATCCGTATTATCTGTACAGTTCCGCCCAGAAGGAGTCGTCGACTAATAATCGTACTTTCGACAGTATCCCTGAGGAAGTCAGGTCAGACGTTTCGGGCCAGTATTACGATAATCCCGGGTACGAAGGTGAATCAGCTGTCAACACGAACGGTGTTCAGATTGGATTTTCTATATCTTCGGCAAATTTACGACAAAATCCGCGATCTTCATCGAGCGCAGTCGGTCCCGTAAAGGTTGGTATTGGTTTGTTCCATTTTTACATTTTCCAAAAGTGTTGAAAACAATATACAGGGTAACAGTTAACTGAGTGTATGGTTTACATATATATTGGGTATGACAAAGGTAATGCTTATATTTCTCGTCATTTCCACGTAGAAATCGACGCCTACTGCATGTTATGTCACCATGTTGATGGTATTGGTAATGTCACCATTATTCCTATTTAGAATGGCCTGACTTCGTAAGACTGAATATACATTTCTAGAGAATTCAGAATTTGAATAATTAACCTGTTTGAGATTTCAAGCAAAAACATTCAGGATTTGAACCAAATTATCTGTTTTCCAACTAGCATAAATGCTATGCTAATTTATTGGTTAAGCAATGATTAGTATGCTAAGTAAAATTTAAAATTCCAATCATGTTTATGCAGCATCTACCACATCTGCTATCGAAGTCCTTGTATATTTGAATATAATAAGAGCTTTAAAAAACGCAGTGTTTTTAATGTCCGTCCAAGTCGAACTATTGATCGAGTGAATCTCACTTAATTACGACTGAATTGAATAGCAGTTGAGGTTCCTGGCCAAGACACTGTGTAGAATTTTTGGGTTTTTAGAGTCTTCAGTTCATTTCGTTTTAACTGAGGATTCACCAAGTTGGTTTTTCTTATAAGATCAATAGCGAGGTGTAATGCTGTATCTGAACTACAAACAAAAACACTAACATGATTGTGTTTTCCAAAAATCTCTCCATGAAATATTCACAGGTCTTGATTATAGAGATATACTATGCATTTTGAATTGAATTACGTGTTTCTCCAAAGTTTGAGTGAATTTGTAGTAACGATACGAATCTTTACAGGGTATTCTGAAGAGAAGGAAGTCTGATGGTCTGCGAACTAATCGTAATCGTCAAGCTGGAAACGTCATGTCCCTCACCGACGATGGACAAGCAGTCTTATCTCGAAACAACACGTCTAATCAATTAACAGTTCCTAATCACGGCGGATCATCTGACCTGTCCTCGGTAACACTACTTTTGAAATAATAATCTACCCTGTTTCTACTTTATTTTTGTTATTCAATTCCGAAACGCTCTTTATATCGAAACTTCATTTTGTTACCTGTAAAATTTCGTGAAAAATCCCTGAAGATTTCAGTAATTCGAAATCGCCGTTTTGGTCAGGGAATTGCAGGTATAATTCCTATCATTATAGGGTTGTAATTCTCCCCTGACCCTAAGGCGGTTCAATTTGCTCATGAGAAATAATGTAAACAGAACTAATTCGTTCCACACACCCAGAACTTACCCATTATAAAACATTTTGAATACTCTTAGGCTTTCCACCACTGGGTAGTAGCAATACACATTTTTAAAGATAAAACTAAAATAACCCAAAGAACTCCCAAAAAAATATTTGAACATTAAATTTGGTATATGCATTCTCACGCACACGACCCAGTGGGAGAGATAAAGCGACCACTTGATTGTTCGTTTGCGTACGGATCAACTTTCGCATTTTTGTCCGAGATTCAAACCGGATTTTTCTCAAATTGTTAGGTCTAGATTCAAGTTGTTCGAGCATCGAACCATTCGACTTCCGATGGTCCACTTTATTTCGCTTTTATATACTTCAATTTCAACTGTTCCCATAAATTGTGAAAACAAAATGGTCTCTTTTACGTAGTAGTAAGGTTTCTTTGACGTTGCTGGGTTTTCCCTGATGTTTTTTTTTAGGGTATTCGGCATTACAGTGATGTCCAATTAACTTGCGTCATCATCTTATTGTCGTATTTCTCTAGGACTATGACGTAAGATTAAACAACATCAGTCGGTAAAGATGCGCTTGATAGAAAATGTTACCGTAAACTTTTCTTTTATAACAGTTCTCCATTGCTCAAGGGCAAAGACATAATCCCATTTGAGCGTACGCTACTAATGGAAAGAATTCTTTGAAGTACGTAGGAATTTTCTGCAATAGAATCGCAAGCCTGTTTTGAGATTAATATAATAATTGCAGATGTAGTTGTATATTTCGATAGATGTGAGACGATGTCGTCTGCCTTTGACAGGGCTCGTGCGCTGTGTGTAACATGACTGATCATTAACAACGTTTCTAGCGTTTCATTGTCATACGGATAGGTTCCATTTAGCTATTTAGCATTAGCTGAATAAACTACACTTATCAGTTCAGTTCTGGTGTTGATGAAACGTAAAACTGGATATGATATCCGGATATAAGAAATAGAATACAAGTATAATGTTGTTTTTCTAATGACAGCGTTCGATGCGGAATAAAGAGTTAGATATCTACGAAGAATTTGGCATACAATCAAATTACAACGAAGGCGACGAGACAGAATACAGCACGTCAATGTCGAGTTTACATGGAAGCTCAAGTAAATTGAGAGACCTTCCTGGAAACGATCTCAACGGCTCCGTTTCGGAAGTCTTTCGGAGATCGAGGAGGCCTGCCTATGTTCCCGCCTACAAGGATATTCTTCAAGTCCACGAGAAGCACAAGTAAGTTGATTTTTTCGCTCAAGTAAATACCTTTCATTTGCGTTCGCAAATCTACACGTTAGATATTGTCTATAGGCTTGCAGAATATTTGTTATGGGATATCCATTATGTGGAACGAAACTCGAGGGATTGTTTGACAACACTTGAAATGTCTGCCCTTCTGCTTTAATGCTTTTTCTACTGCTGCTTGGGGGAATGATTTATTCATTTGACTGTCAGTATCAATTTTCCCCGGCGTCTAGATAAGTAGATCTGCCATAACATCTTAGCATCGGCTTTGAAAGCTTTTTATATATCGTGAGCACCTTTTTAGACTGCTGTTCTATATTTAGCTTTGTGGGATAAGCAAAGAATCGTTTTAATCAATTAATCATCTAAGAGAAGAGCATTCGTGGTTGGTAATATCTGAGTTTTTTTTTTATATTCTTCTGATGAGATCACTGGTAGCTTAATGGTCCGTTGTTTATTTCCTTCAGATGTCAGTAAGGGTCATTGTCGCTTTACCCCCTCTTGGCTTCATATATAGTTAAACCGCAGATAAAACCATCATCCGCTAGATGGCAGTCATCCCCCATATGCAAATTCCGTTTTCGGTGTTGTTGTTTCGTAGCCGCCTGTTATCTAATTCTGCACAGACAATATAAAGTCAGATTAAAAATACCAAGCGGGTCGCGCCAATAGGTGAAGATTATATCTTCCTTTATTTAGATTCAGGATTTCTATTGTTATCACAACACCTTGCTTACTGGAATATAGCAACATAGTACTTTACCTTAATCGGTTACTGATGTTGGATCGAAATACCAGTATACCAATTATATGTATCCATGTATCTAACACTAGAAAGCACTTTGCCGCTTTCATCGTGTTGCTATGAATATTTTATAACGAGATAAAATTTCTACTGATGAAATAATCAAGTAAATGCGTCAGACCAGGTAAAAAGAGAAAACTCTGAATAACCATGACAAAAAAAATCGACCTTGCCTGGTAAAGGTATGAACTCTTATTCTGTCTCACTAAATATTTAATTTCCAGCATGTTCATATCCGATCAATTTTAAGTCAATTTTACTCTACCGATGATTCCATAATTTCTGAGCTATGGGAAGGCAATCTTTATCGTAATTGATAGATACCTGAATTCATTTCACTACGATATATGTTATATAGACCTTGCGTATGGCTACTACAGTATTTAATACACCGCGGATCTGCAGTGAATTTAGAAACGTTTTAGTTATGCCTCACCCATTATTGAAGCTCTGGGTCTCTTGTTTTACATATCTTGTCGTATTTCAAGTATTCTATGTCACTCAAGTGTAGAATCTGTATCTAGATATCATTGAACTAGAAATAGTAGAAGTGGCAACAGCGTGCTGTTGATTGGGATTTTATTCCCTCCTGTGTTTTTTTATATTCTGCTAGCTGATCTAGGCCGATCGTAGAGCTATGACTATGCGAATATTTTTCCGGGTCGGTAATTGAGTGCAGACTGTGTGTTTCTTTAGAGAACCACAAATAGCTTCCTAGGAATAATATGAAGTGAAGGTAGGTAGGTAGGTAGGTATTTTCCGTGAGGTAGATATAGTACTGTAAATGATTGCATTTTAGCTCTATATGGAAATCCTATATTACTTCTCTCGGCTTCACAGTTCCCTCGGAATGTACTGTGTTTATGATACAGAGCTACACAATACCGGTGTGACCGCAAGTTAAAAACTATACATTTCATTCGTTGCGTGAGGAAGGATTTTGTTGGTCTTTGAGTCCGAATTTCAAATTATCTCCACCTCCTATTTGATTGAAATCTTAAGAGGTTGCTGCGAAGTTTATGGATTAAAAAGAGGCAAATTGGATCCATTAGGTTTAATGTGTTGAACTCGGAGAACGCATGCTAATAGGCGACATCATTGCATAAGTGATTACCAGATAGTAGCCACAGGCAATTGCGGATGTTCACCGGAATAGAATTGGTCTGACCTTATTAACTGGTAAATTCAAGTATGTCTTAGTATGGGTCATATTTTATAATTGAATTTTGGCATACTGGTCTTTTAGTGAAGAACGCATAGTCCCAATCTACTTATATATGCTCTGTTGGGTAAATGTCGCAATGGTAAACTAGTAAACAGAATAGATCAAGTCGGTCCTTTATAGTTTATATGTATTTAAAGAATGTATTTCATGCATGTTAATCGTGCGCCCCACGTGAAGATCTTGCGTAGCGTCTCGTATAAACTGCTGATCTAAAGCATATGTGCTTGCATCTTTCCATAAATCATTCTTCAATTTCTTTTGTCCGGCAAAAGTACTGGGCGTTTTAGGAATTCCCAGCTTTCTTCGTAGTTTAATAAACTTCACAATGAAAATTTCACAGTCCTTATGACGATCAATACCAAGAGGAAATATACATAATTCGAAAATCATACAGGACAACAGGTTTGGTGATCAATAAGAACACGATAATATGCGCAACGTAGCTTAGGTATCGAACAGGGAAAGACTTAAACTTTGTGCACAAATGCAACTTACGGGATTTGTGATCGGTGCTAACTGGTTGTAGTTGTATTGTTCTTCCCGCCTTTCCTCATTGTCCCGTAATTAAATCAATCACTTGCACCTGGGAAGCGTAACGTTGTTCCATTACGTTCTCCTATGTTCTAGATATCAGTCTAGTGTTTGTTTAGCTCCTCATGACATTCCTATATACAGAGTCGTATGATGGTGTCCGTGTAATTGTCGGTTGGAAGATGGAGTCTTTTTAAGGGGAATGTGCATTCATCTGACTCAGCAGTATAGTTGTTTTGTTACTTAAGCTAATGTACAGACTTCCCTCTATGTGAAGTGAAAGTAAGCATTCACTGATTGGTTGGTTGATGATGTTATCTATTGCTTTCTCGTTAATCTTAGTATGTGAAAACATTGGAAGGCCAAACGTGTGAGTCTATCTTTTCGAGGTTAGTGTAGTCCCTTGAGCATATTCTTTTTGTATATTGATTTCGGAACGTGTTACACCAGCTTCCAATACAAAGCATACTGCTGCTAATAATTATGCAGACTGGATACGTTCATTTATTATGATTGAAAAGGTATAGGGAACCGTACTAACCGTGATCCGCATTAGCCGTATGATTGTGAATTTTGTAGATTGCCAACGCAGGTTTCCTGTATTTGTGTCACCTTTATCTCGAACCTATAATTTATCGACCGTCATCCATATAATGAGTCTGTTTCTTTAACTTAATTGATCTTCTACAAGATCTCGATTTATTAGGGAAGGTTTAATTCTGTCATTTTATTTCCCCACATTGCATGATGTCGAAAGCAGAATCCGTTGAAGGCCAGGTTACAGCAAAAGACTTGTATAAAGCAACCGTAGTTTTGTTAGAGTGCTATTAGTTCGACTGAGAATATTTTAGCAGGTGATGTTGACGGTGACGTTTTTCTCAACTGTTCATCGAAAAGCCAGGAAAAAATATCTCAACTCGTTAGCAACCTATTTCATTTCTATTCATTATTCACAATCTAGATTGGCATTGTAAAGGGTTAATTCCATTTCTGCGGTCGTTCATGAATATTTAATCGCGTAACAGAAGTGAGGGAATGCTGGATGGAGATAGACGAGCATTTTGCCCTCCTGGTTAGGACTTACATTTTGTGTCTTGACTGACAAGCTACTGAGAGCTGCGATTTGTAAGCTTAACGTCTGTGTACGACCATTGGCTTTTTTGCGTTTGGTAAAGTTGGTCTTTTCAGTGACTCTGACCAAACTCTTGTTCGATTCTCGCTTTATCTAAAGAAAGTTATTTTAAGATTAAATAATCAGGCAGAAGTGTTATGTGTACCCTAGCAGAGTCGTGTCACGAAATTCCCCTGTGAAAGGTTAGAGCGTATTAGGTGAAAGATTTAACGTAGAAGTCGTATTGGCGAACTCAGTGAATCAAGATGTGGAATGAGCATTCCAAGTTATCGACATATGATTAGGTATCTATTAGAGAGCTTTCCATCACCGCATATGAAACCAGCCTGCTTCGATTATACAAAAAATACAATCTTCGTTTTCCAGCAGATTCAGACTTAAAGTGATTTCTGTAAAAAGTTTAAAAGTGAAGTCGACTGTAAAAACTTCATTAACCTTGCTTCAACAAGTCAAAATGTTCTCCTGGAAACTCTTGTAAATATGTTCATACGGAATAGTGGGAGACAAAATCCGAAGAAATTTTGTAATAAAACTACTGTTTTGACGTCAGACTAATAAAGCAGGTGAGTTTTTTGGGTATTGTGTTTTGTTTTCAGTTGCTGTGGGCTTGGATATATATGAATGGTATTGTTGATTCTCCTATCACAAAGGCTCTATGTAATTGGAACAAAGAAATGAACTTCGAGGAAAGATTTTCTGTTGTTCACGAATAACTTGTACAGTACCACTTTATTTCATCGTTGTTTTTACACGTGACGTAATCCAGCGGTAATTCCCGGGTGAACGTGCAAGTGCTGTAATTCTACAAATTTTGGAATAGACAAGAGAATTGTCTGTTCCTATAAAAATCCTTGTAGTAAAACTATCGATCACGAACGCAAGCTTAACTCGAATTTTTTGGGAAGACAATTGCCAATTCCGCTAATTTTTCAATTGTCATTAACATTTATGCGTAACAGGATCTCGAAAAACCTCTGGTAAAGAACTATGTGTTGTCTGCATAGTGTAGCTGATACCTTTTGTAAACGTGTGTAATTTTGAGACGAATGATCAAGCTGTGTTTCCGGTTTTGTAATCAATCAACATATAACCATTTGCTTGTGTAATATACATCTCGTTACTCAATGGTTTTTACCGTAGTCTACTGATCGTAGTAAATAATGTATTTTTTATTAGAGGCATCAACGCGAAATTTACGACGTGGAAATGATTTATAGAGCGTAGCTAACCTCAGTTATATGATATTCTTCGCATCCTGTAACTCCCTTAGACGTGATGTACAACTGTTATAGAATACACCTGTGGCGAACCCGTTTTGAACAACGGAAGCGTTGTTATTCTGTAGAAATTAGTTCTAGAAATTGAGCTTTGGTGTGCTTCGTATTAAGAGTTCTGTGCCTTACTATGGATTTTTATAATGGCGTCAAATTTGTCTTCATGGCTATGCCAGTGCCCTGGCCGTTTCCTCAGAGGTAAGCCAAGTATTGGTTGTTTGCCTGTTTCTAAATATAACTGTATTGGAATGTACCTAGTTTCCGTGCGGTATTGAGTGCTACTGTAGAATGTAGTCTACCTAATTTTTAAGCTTCAAGTTAGGGTTGAAATAAATTTCGAAAGAACTAATATTGCGTACTATAGTATAGCACCCTGTGTTACTCAGCTTACTGACCGTGGGACCAATCCTCCAAGTCCACACGTCAAAATACTAGGATTTTTTCAAATCAATCACTGCTTGATTAATGTGACTCATCATTTATAATCATCAGTTGTACGAAACGATCATTTGAATAAATTCCATCATCCAAATAATTAATCATTATAAGATCTTGACAAATATTGAATAAAGTAACAATAACGCCTTTTATAAGACTTCCGAAATAGCACCTAATCTTAATAGTTGACTGATTTGAATTTAGGTTGGTTTATCAGTCCTTCGTGTTAGGAACAGGAGTAAAGCTAGCGTTCGCTAATTCTATCTTATCGCTAACCAATATCCAATATAAATAATAGTGCAGTTAATACTCTCTTGTGTCGTGAAAGCGTTACAATGCTACTGGAGTGTGAAGAAAAACTAGTTGCGGAGTATTTTTTATGGGGTCTGCTGCATAGCATAGATTTTCTGTCTGTGAAATTACAGTGCGTATAGAATACAAATCAGTAGATTGGTGTTAGACCCTCAAGTCTCCTGAGAAAATTAGTATATTATCGTTTTTCAAGACCTTGCTGTTTCACAGTCAGGGAATATCTTCGATTTGAGTCAAAAACAAGACTAGATAGATTTTCCGGCTTGCTAATATTGTTCAGAAAGTTCAGATGGGATATCATTACCGAGTAGTTTTTCGAAAGGGCCAGCAACCTGATCAACAAAGAACGAAGTATGCATCGTTATTTTGAGTAAACTATTCATACTCTACCGGGCGCTAAGCCCGGCAGTATGATGATTAGAACGATTGTTTATTTTGATCTTTACTAAAAGGAATTTTCTTTGTGAGATTCGATCATTATCAATGTGCGTGCGTGAACCTGGTGTCGGGTCGCTTTTAGACAATGTTTCATTTCTTAGGATGGCACGCTTCGCTGAAGAATATGCCGCTTCTAAAAGGCGTCCGGGTTCTGGTGCTGGGAATGCTGGTTCGAAAGGCGCGGGTGGCCGCGGCGGATTTAAAATGACTTTGGCCCAGCAGGCAAGGACTATGTCCTACTACAACCCGGTTCCTAAGCAACAAAGTTGTTTGACCGCGAATCGATCACTGTTTATATTCAGCGAGGACAACATGATCCGGAAGCTGGCGAAGAGAATCATCGAGTGGCCATATCCTTTTTAATGCCGTATGACGCAACATAGGTCGTATTTAAATATACAGTAGATTGCTTTCCATGTAGGGAATACTTGGCAATAGTAAAGTAACTGTATTCCACTTGGCTCCAAGCCTAATCCCGCGATCTTATTTATTCGCCCTTATGGTTCACTAGAGCATGTGTGACAGAAGCACTATTTAGGATCTCATTCTGTACTTCCGTAAAGGAGATCTATTTATCATAATATCTCGCTTGGGATTGTACTGAGGTGCTAAAAATCACTTCAAGTTCACTTAAGCGTATAAAATAGCACCTGTGTCGTAACGAGTTTTAATTCGGCCCTCTTCCGAAATTTTAGTAATTTTCAAGATTGGGAATTATCATCGATCAAATGAAAGACGTCCCAATTACCGATCTTGTTATTCTTTCTCGAAAATCCGTCATTTTTTGTGCACTCCGATCACTTGACATAATAGATTATGCTCTCGGTGCCCATTAGCTATCACCACATCATGGTAAATTCCCTCTTGCCCCACGTATGCCAAAATGCTATAAAATATATTTCATATCTACTTTGTTGGAATACATCAAACCGCTTTTGCTCGTTGCTCCCGTTTTTCCATTCGGCGAGTTCCAATTTGCTTTATGAATAATGGATTACTGTCCAATGCATTCGGAGAAAACTCAGAAGGCTTCTTCGGAGCTAATCAATACTAGACTATTGGCACTTGCGACAAACAGTAAGCAAAATGATAAAAGCCCGTGTTTTCATATGAAATATATACGAAAAATACCTATGTGGGAATTTGTGGTAACTGTGGGAATTCTTGCTCCAAGCCATTTGCGTAAAGTAACAGCCCGCTCACATATTAAGTGTTAATCATAGGCATACCATTCTATGTATATATATGAAGATAGCTTTAGATTTCGTTTCAGTATATTTCCTTGACTCCTTTGTTTCATCTCACTCCGTTTGAGTATTTGATATTACTTACAATCGTTGCAAACTGTATCGTGCTGGCCTTGGAAGAGCACTTGCCAGGAGAAGACAAGACCCCGCAGACCATGAAACTTGTAAGTGAATTACCGTCAGTGGCACTCAATTTTTGTCCTGTTTCCACTTGTTCCTGACAATTGTTATCTAGATCGGTTGAATCCATATTAGCTTTATAATCCCATATTAAACTGTGGTTTTTTGCTTAATTTGGTCTTTAATCGTTTTTATTTCATGGATTTCTCAGGAACTGACGGAGCCATATTTCTTGGTCATTTTTATAGTCGAATGCGTCCTCAAAATCCTGGCGCTTGGATTCTTTTTGCACAAAGGGTCGTACTTACGGAATGGCTGGAACATAATGGATTTCACTGTCGTAGTAACAGGGTAAGTGACTGTATTTCGGCTCCAACATACCATGCTATTTTTTCTCGCTTCACAAAGTTTTTATCTTGTCTTCTTATTTGTGCCGTGACGTATACTGAAACGCGAATTTCATGCCACATATTATGACAGACGAATGTAATTACGGACCGGAATATTATTCCCGCAATGACGTGTTATAATATATGCGTTCAAATTATGATCGACGAGAAGTCGTGGTTAATGAAATACGGGAATATGTCTCGATCATTTTCATTTACCTTGTGAATAATATACCAATGTACGACTATAGCGTGACATGGAGATGAACGATATGCTATTTTATAATTAGTGTTGAGAATACTGGCTCCCACAGAGCAGCAGTTTTCCTCATGAAGGTCTTAAATTATGCATAAAGAGAAAATGCGAATGCCTTGCCCATTCTCTATATCCTTGACTTTTGGGTCGGAGTGTTCTAGTGCAATGGGCTGATGAATAAAACGACTCGCGAATAAATGCAAGGAACGTTGTGTTTGACCGTGCACAAATTTCCGAATAATTTCACCACTGTTTTGGCAAGTCGATTTCCCATAAAATAATATATATTTCTTTCGTTTATTGGTAAATAGCATCATGATTAGAATTTTACCCCACGAGAATTAATATCGCTGATTTGCTGATTAACGAGATTTCGACACCTAATCAGATATTCATGAACAGACGGATTACGTATAACCTATTCAAATATAATCCTAATTGCAAAGGCAGACGATCAAACATTTTTTTAACTGCGTTGGGGGCAGCATGACCCAAAACACTAATAGGCTAATTTAACGGAATTTCATCCAGAATATGCTTTCGCGAGTAAACAGACAACAGATCTGCTTATAATTAGTCACACCCGATGTGCAGGAAGTACGATCGATGTCATAATCCTCAGTACAAGGCAGGCAATGTTATTTATTCAAGTAATTCGGTCATCTACCGTTTTTTTTAGTTTACTTACATTCTTCGCCTTTGCGGACTCTGAAGAAGCATCCGTTCTACAGGTTCTACGCGCTGCCCGCGTTCTGCGCCCTGTAAAATTGGTGTCTGGGGTGCCCAGTAAGTCAATAATGTGCCTGACATATGAATATATATGCATATTAATACACCCTCACATCTTATATACTTCCTGCATGCTCCTCATAGCAAATCTTTGAAAATGAAAAGCAGTATAAAGCGTCTAGATGATTTACCTTTAAATGTATTCGGATGGATTTTAACTCGACAAATTCCGACGAGCGAGTAAACGTAATCATACTATAAACATTGTCAACGAAGCTGCTTCATTGCATTAAAAATGCATGGCATCCTGCCCCATGATATGTTCGGCAATAATGACATATGTCCATAGGTTTTTCCGGTTGTCGGCGACTTGTTTTTCCAGGCCGATC
Source organism: Halocynthia roretzi (assembly GCA_013436055.1). Taxonomy (NCBI): domain Eukaryota; kingdom Metazoa; phylum Chordata; class Ascidiacea; order Stolidobranchia; family Pyuridae; genus Halocynthia; species Halocynthia roretzi. The sequence goes on along the minus strand of QRAM01000508.1, from coordinate 38,053 downwards.
TAAATGACTCGTGATCAAGTTTTTACAGCCTCAGTTTATGGTGTTTCAATCGTCCTGAGACATGAATAATTAATTTCGCCAAGATTTTTCGAGTTTTATTTTCGGTATACGATGAACAAGGCATGAAACCACACGTTAGAGCTGTTTTGTATACAGTACATTACTTCAAGTCACCATTTAGCTCTTTCTGATCCTTGGGTATTTGCTTCAGGACCGAATAGCATTCAGTAATCGAATTTTTCGAGTGAAACAAGTGAGATTATATATGATGAAAGAGTTTTATGTCAAGCTTTGCCTTATCTTTACATTATTGAGTAATTAGTCACCAGAGATCAAGTCCCAAAGGTAATGTTTCTTGCTATGCAAGTAATGTTTGTGAATCTTGTGATTGGTCCCAGAATAAGCTTGTTTTTTTAACACAAATGTATTTGAATAGGCCGCCATACTTTTTGGAGATCTCTGCTATCAATAGAGTTTTCATTTTGAAGTGTAATGTTTTCGTTTGTCACCTATCGTAATAAGCATCAAGTATATCAAACAAGTATTCTTATTAAAAATATCTCGTTTGCATTCTATTGGACCAAGCTGAGACGCTTGCCGTGCACGTAGTTGTGAATCTGCGTATCGACTACACAATTAAGTGGCCCATGGGTAATGTTTAACGTCAACATGTCAATGTTCGTTTGTCCTAAATCGCGGTGTCCCATCTAAAAACGGATATCGATCTCGTCTCGCTACCGTACGTCGTCTGAAATTATCGAGCATGAGTGCAGTTTTATGGAAAAAACGTCGTGACGCAAAGAGGTTTGAGGCGGGGTTACGTAACTGACGCATACGTCAAAATCTTGCCAGTGCGGTCGCCTACGCATTTTTGATCATGCTCCAGAATGGAGCGTGACATTTAAAACATCGAAAATATTGTTTTGGCATGACATACACACGACTGCACTATGCACAATGGTACTGGTAGTTCAAATCACTCTTTATTTTTCTTCTTGACTGCGATTGGCTGATGCGTCACAACAGGTGCATTACGTATTTCGACGCAGAGTCCGGCGGAGGGTCGAGCTTCCAAACTCTAAGGGCAGTTCGAGTATTAAGGCCACTTAAGTTGGTGTCCGGTATCCCAAGTAAGGCAACTCTTCTATTTTATAGCGGTATACCCAATGCTTGCACGTGTAGCCTTTTTGTGTTATTGTAATGTTCACTCTCACGTAGTAGAAAATATGTTAGAAAATATATTGAGTAGTTGCACATTTCTTTGAATTATATATTTTCTTTGTTCACCTTTACGCCACTAACCCTCTCAAAACTGTATTTCCTGTAATACCCTTATGCCCAATCCATAACTTGTGTAATACTGAAGAGAGAGAACAAGAGAGTGGCACAAAACCAACCTTTATGGATGGGTATCTTAATATTTTCTATAATTTATTTATATTTAGCATAATCGTTAATAATTCGATATGTGTTGATCGTTGCTATCCCGATTGTGTGTGATCACCAGATGTTCCATGGGAACAGAAGTAAAATCACCACCATAACTCATGCAATACCTTTGTTATCCACAGGTCTTCAAGTTGTTCTCAAATCAATAATGAAAGCAATGGTGCCTCTTCTGCAAATCGCTGTACTCCTACTTTTCTTCATCGTCGTATGTTCCATTATAGGTTTGGAGCTATATATGGGAAAATTTCATAAAACCTGTTATAACGACACGACAAGTAAGTACTCCTATATGGTGGTGTATGCTTATAGTTTCATATAGTCCCATAAGTATATATATATATATATCCGCTATTTCAGTGGTAAAATTATTCAACGCCAGACTTGACTCATTGTTAGACTGACTAGTGCATGAAATATTCATAATGTAATACCGAGCTTATCTCTTCCTTAATCGAGGAAAAATTATCGACTTTTCCTAACGCTAATACTGCTTGCCTACCTTCCCGAACTGTGAACGTGATTGGCCACTTCTAGCATTTGATAACGCAATAACTACATCCCATTGGTTGATACGAATTTTCTTTGTCCAGATAAGATATTGCGCCAGAACCAAATATGTAACGGGAACGCTACGTTCGGCGAAAACAATGAAGGGGATATCAAAATGCCTTACGTTTGTCCAAATGGAACCTCTTGCAAAGCTTGGGAGTTAGGTCCCAATTACGGCATCACGACTTTTGACAACATCATATTTTCAATGATGACCGTGTTCCAGTGTATTACAATGGAAGGGTGGACCGACATTTTGTATTTCGTAAGTGATCTTATATTAACTACGGTTTTCGCACCGTTGATTCGAATCACCTTCGGAGACAGCCATATTGTCCAGGTGTTTTACATAATGAATGAATAACTTAATTCAGGAAATATATATTCTATCACTACCCATAGAATTCCACTGTATTATTATATATGATGCTATTGTGAAAGTTTTGGTTGGATTTTCAGGCAGATGACGCTCTAGGCAATCATATCAACTGGGCTTACTTTATCATGCTCGTTATCATCGGATCTTTCTTTATGCTCAACCTAGTTCTTGGGGTTTTGAGTGGGTAAGCAATATGGGATTACAGTAAATGAATCCTGTCCAATATGTGTTTAGAAAGTTCTTGTTTGTTGTGTGTGCTACTGTACCTTTACACTTGTGGTATTATTGTGCACGTAGACCGTTTGCCTCTATATATGTAACGAACGTTCTGTACTAATGTGTTATTTATGTTCCTTCATGCATAGAGATGGATATAGCTGTGAGCGTTAAAATATTAATTAGTTCGCATTACTCCTGACAGACGGGAGAGAATCTGCGGCGAACGCTAACAAAAACGGTCTGGAGAAAATTCACTTGCTGTCTTCAGTTACTTTGAACCGTCATTCACGTCCTAATGCAAACTGTGTTTCTCTCAATTTTATAACGTGGAATGTTTTGTTATGTTCAAGTACACTTTAGTATATAAACTATATCGGTGGAAGCGGAGAGTGGAAGTTTAGTATCACATTTATTTAGTATCACATTTATTTAGTATCACATCACATTTACTAACTTGAAGTTCACTTTTACCGATTAAGCCTGTTTACAAGCGCTTGCTAAGCCTGTTTCACGTCACTGAGTGAGTGTGTGTGTGTGTGTTCTGTATTGTATACCATCTTCGCATATTATCGAGGCTTTATTGTGCCATTTCAATTGTATTATATTCCTCATTATTGATTTGTACGGAAGATATACGAATGTTGAGGGTTAAGTTTTTTTTTTTTTTTCCTTCATTGCGTCGTGGAAATTGGTTCATCTATTATTCATTAACCAGCGCGATTTTGTCACAAATGGATGTGTCGTTATCTTGCCATCTCGACTTTGGGTTCACAAGACGGTAAACTACACTATAGTAAATCGAACTGTTTTAACGTGGCGCCCCTTTTATGACAATGTCATTCTAATTAATATGGAGTCGAGATTTCTTGAACATCATTCTACATAACACTTTTGTTCTTAATACTAACGGTTGCTGTTTAGGCATCTGACGCACACCCCAGTTTATTCAACAAGATCGTTGCATACATATTTTTCGTCCTCGTGGTTATAATCGGATCCTTCTTCATGCTAAATCTCATACTCGGTATATTAAGTGGGTAAGTACTCTGGGTACGTTATTGAGTCCCGATTTCAAACTATACCGTACAATATTCTACTCGATCAGGCGGACATGGCCACAGTCTTTTCGGTTTACTGTTCTGCTAATTCAATTGGTATCGAAGCGAGTCACTGTTGTGCATGAACTTTGCATGTATATATTGTATTGTGTAATTCCATTCGAGCATGTCCACCTGTCCATCTACCACCTTCTGCGAAACCCGTTCTGTTAAGCTAAGTTACTATTTGTTTTGCCGCCTTTCGAGACTTCACTAATCGATTCCGACTCGTGTTTTTCAAAGCGAATTTGCGAAAGAACGAGAAAGAGTGGAGAACAGAAGAGCGTTTCTTAAGCTTCGAAAGAAGCAACAGATGGACCGAGAACTTACCGGTTACTTGGAGTGGATGCAGAAAGCCGGTAATTACAGTATATATTTCTAGATTACAATTTCTAGGTTACAAGGCAATTGCTAATTCTTTAATATGATATGTCTCCCATTAGAGGAAGTAATCTTGGAAGAAGAGGAGAGGTCTTTGGAAAAGTCTGCCTTGGAAGGTATTTATCATGCTATATCATGGATGTTTTGTATGCACTGGAAGAAATTTCTGATGTATAGTGAAGTTCTATCAGTCTATCGTTCTAACTGTTGCTTTTATTCAAAAGCTCACCGTCGAAAAGTTGCACAGCATCGAAGAAGTCACGCCGACTTGCTTGACTCAGACGAAACATCGTACTCTGATATATCGAGCACCGTCGGTATGAATGCATGTTTTTAATCGAACACAGGGCAGGCGATAGACCATTTTGCTTCCAAGGAAAGTTCCAATACCAGCAAAAAATCGCAAACTAAATTACTAGCGAATACCCTAACAGTTTTCTTGAAACAATAATTTGTATAAAACTGACGCTTATGGAGTTAGCAATCCACCGCCCCGCTCGAGGGCTGTGCCTTAGACGAATGCCGAGTTGCCCGATGATAGCACCGACCCTGTTCGTACATAATTTAACATGGTCTTCTGCGATTTGCCGTGTAGATCATTTTTAAATTATTCTTTTTGTGGTGCAGGTAATAAAAACCGCTTCACACGGTCCATTCCTAATTCGAAACCTTCAAACGCCGTCATTCGATGGTTGACTCGAAAGGAACGCCGACTTTGGTGAGTATTGATCCTGACATCGGTTCCAGGAAAACAAAACTAATTTGCTTCATTCCCAGTAACTCATATCATCCTTTTTGCACAGGATAAAAGTTCGCCATTTGGTTAAAAGTCCTATATTTTATTGGATCGTTCTTTTTCTGGTGTTACTCAATACTACCTTCACTGCCAGCGTACACTATAATCAGCCACCTTGGTGGACAAACTTTTTATGTAAGTGCGGCTCGATCGTGGTACTACCTCTGGCCCGTAGTTAACATTCGCACCATCCATTCACACATATGAAAATTATGCGTTATTTTTCACAACAGATTACGCAGAATTTGTTTTTTTGGGACTGTTCTCTACGGAAATCTCGCTAAAGATGTATGGATTAGGAATCCGGACATACTTTCGTTCGTCCTTCAATATTTTCGATTTTGTGGTAAGCCATTTCATACACTGTATTCACTGGCTACTATCTGAGGTTAAGCATGACGAATCAGAGTCAGGTTTTTAACATAACCTCAAGCGATTCAGATATGATATTCAATACACAACACTTGTGTTTATTAAAATTCTTCTTCTATTAAAATATGTTCACATGTACTGTTGCAAATGCAGTAATCTCAGACTTTTGCTGATCTGGAATATCAGTTCCGATCGGGTCGAGTTGAAAACTTAATACTGTATAGGTTCATCTTTAGTTTGAATCCATTTTTGTCATTATACTCGTTTATGGGATCATTGCTTATCATATACTGTACGATAATACATACTGTGTGAATATTGAACTTAAAGTCAGTTTATAAACAAATGCTGAGAGTTCTTTCTCAAGCATGTCAAATACGTGCTATATGCTGTGGAGGTTGAGCGGAAAAGAATTCCCGTAACTGTTCCTTTGTATGTTCACGCTATTGATTGTTATGCCAAAAAATATCGCAAAACAGCACTCAGGTGGTCCGCCTTTTAAAATCATTAACTTAATTGAAGCATGTCGAAAATAACGACATTTTAATAACAGGATGTTCCCTTGCAGACATCTCACTCTCCATATGTTCGGTGTTATTCTTGAGGTTGTCAGCTATATCTTCCTTTTTTTATAGTTGTAGTAAAATAACCTTATTTTCCAGGTCATTTTAGCTTCAATATTTGAGATCATCTGGTCCGTGCTCAGGCCTGATATGTCATTCGGACTGAGTGTGCTCAGAGCTCTGCGACTCCTTCGCGTCTTCAAATTCACGAGGTAATATAGGCATTCCAATCCCACTTATTAAAACTTGGTAATCAAGTTTGTTTAGTTACCTGCAGTGTCAATTGGTAATTCGTTTTTTCTTTCTTTCTCAGCGCCTGGTCTGGGTTACGCAACCTCGTTGTCTCCCTCATGAGTTCATTACGCTCCATCATCTCCTTAATTTTCCTACTCTTCTTATTTCTGGTAGTTTTTGCCCTTTTAGGAATGCAAGTTTTCGGTGGAAAGTAAGTTAACGGCTGTTTCTATTATCTCTCAACACAAAAATCCCCGTCCTATTCCTAATGATATTTTGTGTGTATTTTCGAGAAGGGGATAATCTGTAACACAAATGTGTGGGCGGTCGACAAATACTCGAACCTTATACAGTCCATCTTTAGGAAAACTCTTATCTTTTCTATCAGCTAATTCTCGTACCTTTGACCCACGTTCATTCGATTACTTCTCAATAATTGATGTCGCCTTTCGCAAGTCAAATTATCTTGTCTCTTTTTGCACCTTCGACAATAGCTTTTATTTGAACGAAAACCTGCGAAAGAGCTATTGTATTCCATCTGTATCACATTGCACCACCAAAATTTAATTTCAGTTGTACTTTAGGACCTCCTGGTTCCGACTTAGTAACCGTTGAAAGCCTTTGTCCGACAGTTTCATTATCTCTAGTTCAATAGTTTGGATAATTTGCATTTCTACCTCACTTCTGAGTTCTAACACTTTATATTAACAGGTTCAATTTTCCTGAAGGAAATCCGGATTCCAATTTCGATTCTTTTCCGAGTGCGATTCTGACGGTCTTTCAGGTCTGTATATTCAAGATTCAAAAGGCTAGATAGATAATAACATAATAACCTTTTTTTAAAATACTAGCAGAGCGACCCGACCCTCACCTTAAGCCTTTAACGAAAATGCTCTTATATGTATATATCCAGAGTCTTATGTTGGTTACTAGGTGACGGAATATCGATCCTAGCTAGGATTTCACCACCTAATGTCTCGGAAGGATTCCGGAGCGGGGTTTCTTTGTTCATATTACCATTCTTCAAAGAGTTATATATAATTTGTTCACAGATTTTAACTGGCGAAGATTGGAATATGGTCATGTACAATGGCGTTCGTTCACTTGGTGGTATTGAGGGAAACGGCCTTTACTGCTCTCTTTACTAGTTTTTCCTTGTTCTCTTCGGGAATTGTATCCTCTATGAATTATGAATTATGAATTATTGTATTTATTTATTATTATTAAGGCGTCCTATCTATTGCATTGAATGTCCAAAAATTGAATTTCCTTAACTTGAAATGTAACCAGACACGCTCTTGAACGTGTTCTTGGCCATTGCTGTTGATAATCTAGCGACTGCACAGGAACTTACAAAAGACGAGGAGCAGGAGAAGGGAACAAAAGAAGCACAAAAGGCTCTACGGGTGGCTCACGAAATGGAATCTGTGAGTCCAGGATCCATGGACAATCTTCTGCGCACGTAAGTTGAAAACGTAAGAATCCTTCGGTTCGGACGACTTGATAAGAATAATTTGACGATTGTTTCCTTAGCAAACATGACAACGACAACGTTCCAGTTTGGGAGAAACGGCGACGGGAGATGAGGAAGCAGCGCGAGAAAATTTCCGGGGTCCCGGAGGCAGACGAATATATCAAGGATGACAGCGATGATGATATTTACGTACCTGGCGAAAGACGTAGCGGAAGATATTTCGACGTTTCGCACTCTCCCTCTCCAGCTCATCAAATTGATTCTAATAATGCAGCGGAAGATATGGGGGTAACTAAAAAAACATAGTTTTGAATACGGCAATATCCCGCTGAACTCCGCATATAGAACTGATGATGTCAAATAATTCTTAATAACTTTCGGTTTGTTTAATATAGACGCAAGACTGGTATTATACCACGCTTCCTGATTCGGAATATACGTATATATTATCAATGTCTTCAATTAATGATAACAGATTGCTCGTTTTTTGTTGTAGATTTTGCCAACAAGTGCTTCCGGTATTCAGATAAACAGAGATGCTAGGTATTTAATGTTTCTTTTTTCAACAACACATACTATTGTATTTATTTAACGACACGTGCTACGATTCCTCTATTCAGCAAATCTCCAATTGCTAACCACGTAAAAAACAGCCAAACACCAGGCCAAACCCATTCACCAGGAAACAAATCGACACATTCAACAAAACACAATAGTTCCGAACGCTCCAAACAGAACAGCAATTCCGATCCAGAGAAAGGATTGCTTAAACCCAATTACAGTGCTGGTCACGGTCGGCAATCTTCTAACGTTTCGATAAGACGAAGCGAAGATTCGATAAGTCCGACGATGACTGCAGACGTGCACGGTGTTGCCTCAACTCATATTACCGCAACGAGTTTCGGAAATTTTCAGGGCGACGCCACCAGAGTGGAAGAGGAATCGCAAGATGAAAGCAGCGCCACGGAAGACACGGAGAAAAAGAAACCGAAGGAAATGATCCAGTCGAGCTCCATGTTTATTTTTAGTGCAACTAATCCGTGAGTAAACGATTCGTCTTACCAAGCAGCTGTGTTCCTTCACCACACCAACCTTACTGTGTTTCCATCTCTAAAGGATTCGCGTCGCTTGTCATTACGTGGTGAATCTTCGCTATTTTGAGACGACCATTCTTGTCATCATTATTCTAAGCAGCGCCACATTAGCAGCAGAAGATCCCGTAAGCAAAGATTCGAAACGCAACGAAGTCCTCAAATATTTTGATTTCATTTTCACCGCGGTTTTTACATTTGAAATGGTTACGAAGGTAACTCCTTTATTTTCTTCCGCCTAGTTAATAATAACACGGCAAAGAAGTTGGCTTTCATTGATGAAGTTGGTTTTGATTTGCAGATGATAGACCTCGGCTTGGTACTGCATTCCGGTGCTTATTTTCACAGTCCATGGAATATTCTAGATTTTATCGTCGTCTGCAGCGCGCTTATTGGATTTGCCTTGACGTGAGCGTTGTTTTTTTGGTGGTTTATTTCAGTTTCTAATATAGTTAGACAATATAGTAATTAAATCAGCGTCACTGTCTGTTTTGTTATAGAGCTTCAAAAAATAAGCCCATTGATTTGAGTGTTGTCAAATCTCTTCGGGTTCTCCGAGTACTGCGTCCTCTGAAGACAATCAAGAGACTTCCCAAGCTAAAGGTTTGATTGCAAACTATTCTTTGTATATAACTGATAAAAAATCGCCATAGAACTGTTTTGGGTGTGAATGGCTTTTCGATATTGTTTTCCGTGCAGCGTTTACCATTGATTCACGCATTGCATTTCGTCAGACCCCGCATATATACCTCACAATTTACGTATTATGTATATGCCAGTATGTCTGGGCCAGTAAATCAAGTCTAAAAATGTCATGGAATGATTTCGGGGATCGTGTGAAAATTATCAACATTTTCAAGGTCGTGTCTGCGCGCTATTTTTTTTTCATCAAAGAAATAACGAAACGGCTCCTGTGTATTCATGTATCTTATTCCTATCACACTGATGACGTAGACATAGTCCTAAAGTCGTTTGTAATTCAATTATGTCTTATCACTTCAAGTCGCTTTTGAAATAGTGGGATGTGCAATTGACACTGAAATTGCCATTCGGTGCTCTTTCCTAATTGTATTTACAATTACAATTACGAACATCACGTCACCAAAGTCTTCTCCTTTTCAGGCCGTGTTCATGTGCGTTGTCAACGCTTTCAAGAACGTAGCAACTATTCTCATCGTCTATATGCTTTTCATGTTCATATTCGCCGTCATAGCGGTTGAACTCTTCAAAGGAAAGTTTTTCTACTGTACTGACGATGCAAAGAAATTTAAAGAAGATTGCAAGTAAGTAAAGATAAACTAAAGTGGTTGGAAAATACCATTAGCTCCCTGCACAATTTTCGTTTTGTCAATTTGGTTTATACCACGTAGCGTAACCGAAATTCCTTTTGCTCTTCAGAGGATATTTCATCGATGAGTCAGACGGTTTGCCACACGTCGTGAGGCCTAGGGAATGGAAGCAGCGAAGTTTTCATTTTGACAACGTTCTCCATTCATTTCTCACCCTGTTTGTAATTTCGACGGGAGAAGGATGGCCAGAGTAAGTCACAACTGATTTTTTGTCTACTTTGGGTTGACCTTGCATTTATAAACGAGGTGTTTTTAGCGTTCTTTGGAATTCCATCGAGTCAACCTACGAAGACCAGGGACCGGAACCGTACTTTCGAATGGAAGTTTCTCTATTCTACATCGTCTTCTTCATCGTTTTTCCCTTTTTCTTCGTCAATATTTTCGTCGCTTTAATTATTATCACGTTCCAGCAAGAGGGAGAAGATGCTATGTCTAATTGTTCCTTGGAGAAAAACGAGGTATGCTTTATGGTATAAATTTTTAACATAATAATGTAGAGTGAGCTGATAGTGGTTTCTCCACCGGGTTTGTGTACCAAACTGCGTGGGCGAAGTTCAAAATGTCACGTGACCTACCTAACAGTATTCTAGTGTTTTTGCTCTTTCAATTATTTATTATGTTTCAAGAGAGCCTGTGTGGATTTCGCTCTTTCTGCAAAACCTTTGACTCGCTACATGCCAAAAAATAAAGGCGGGCTGCAGTACAGAGTGTGGAAGATTGTTGTTTCTCCCGTGTTCGAGTGGTTCATCATGGTACTAATTGTACTAAATACAATAGTGCTTATGCTCAAGGTAAGAAATAGTTGTTGTATTGTTCTGTTTCCGAACTCAAATGTTTCTTAACTTCAGCTGAAAAAGTCAAGTTCGAATGGGAATGGGACATTTCTCTTCCTGAGATGTCATCAGATACAGATAATATATGATATTAACTAACTAACATTCCTTTACTGCAGTGTGAAAGTATGGACAAAAATTATCAGAACACTCTCCACAACCTCAATATCGTATTCACGACTCTCTTCAGCCTAGAGTGTTTTATCAAAATGTTTGCATATGGCTTACTGGTAAAATAATAAAAGCATTTCCTACAGTCCCCGCATATGTGCATCGGACTATGCATCCCAACACTTGCACGTTAGCCGCATTATCTGTTTGACGTGTTTTTTAATAACCACCATATCAACTGGGCAAAATCACATGATTTTGTCCATAGTGCCAAGGTATTAACATCTGTTTGTACACTAACTGAATATTTTGTAAGAAAATCCAAGGGTTAATCCAGACTTTAGGTTTCCAGTTATGCAACACAAAGACATGGTTGTCTATGCTGTTTTGGGAAACTTTGCAGAAGAAAATTTTCGTTCTTCTTTTGATCCAAGATTCATGTGGCATTTGATATGCGTTTATCTAACCAAGCTTCTTGTTTGTTTTCTGTTTTCCCTGTTTCCTACTTTGCCTGGTTCGATGTCGTGTGCTTTCCATTGACACTTTTCCGTGGCTCAGGACTACTGGAGGATACAAAACTCTGGGGATTACGAAGATGGTCTGCACTACAGCAACATGGCATTCACTGTGCTCTTCACCATTGAATGTGTCTTAAAGATGATGGCGTTCGGACCTTTTGTATGTTAAGCATGTACTTGTAATGTTTCTGCTTTAGTAAATAGCATAACACTAACTGAATATCGTTCTTAAACAACTTAACCTGATGTGATTAATTATTTGCCATATTTACTTGTGTATTTTGTACCTACATTCAATGTAAAAGATTAGGGGTGCGACTTATACATTGGGCTAATTCACAATTTGAAATAACAAACCTTTCTACTCAACATATGGGATCTTATGCACGAGTAAATAAGGAGTATAAAATTAGTTAATAGCATTGTGTTCTTTATTCTATACCATGCGTTGTACATACACAAAAAAACTTTAAAATGAAATCCAATTTTTACTGTTACAAGTACATTGAAATTGAAGTATCCATCCCATCTGCTATTTACCCGATAAAGTTTTCTGTGTATGTATCCGATATCATAATCAATTTTTAATTTACAATGCTTTTTTCTGTACTATGCTACAAACAGAATTATTTCAAAGACAACTGGAATCTTTTCGACTTCATCACAGTTGTGGGAAGCATTATAGATGTACTGATCACCCTGTTGGCGGTAAGTTTTTTTGTTTGTTCCTTTCAAACCTAACACACAACTCACAACAATTAGGATTTGGTTTGATTTGTCTGATTGCAATCCAGAATATCTGGAGACAATATATATCACTGTTCATATAGGTTAATCACAAAATCAGAGTTGTATTTCTTCTGCATAGTGAACTTCAGTAAGAAGGTAATTCATTCCAAGATATTACGAGAATATTTCAATGACAATTCTTCAACTGGAGGGTCGTAATTTCGAGTATTTTTTTACCGTATGTGAGGGTTCACTGTGCTTGCTTCAATATAAACTTTTGTTCTCACCATATCAAGGTTCACCAATATCTGTAGTACTGAAGTTGTTCTAACCTTGATCAGTGAGATGTACTAATCCATGTGTTACTACGTATTTGAACAGATTATTCCTGTTCAACTGCTTCAAAAATTGAACACAAGTTTTAAAATTCACTTTCAATACAGTCTCTTTCACAGGAGAAGTTATGTGGTCTGAAACAGGTTCACTATGATAAATTAGTGTTATAATATCTTGGGGGATAGATCACTAGGACTTTAGTGAATTCCATCACAAAACTTTGCTCTAGTTGAAGAATGTTACATCTGCATGAGATTCTATCTAGACTCACCTTTACTTGTTGTACTACTCAGGCAAAATACTCTTAATGAGATTTTGGCATAACCGCAGTATGCTGACATTTGCCTATTGGAAATGTTAAGTAGATGCCTAATTTTACCATACAGTCACTCCATATTCAGCTTCAGCTAATAATACACCTATTTTGGCTTAACCTGTTCCATTTCCTTTTTTCATTCAAAAACAGCATGCAGCCCCAGACGCAGAGGTAAAATGTGGTTGTGCTCAATATACTGTTTGAATACATTTGAAAAATTTTTTTTTCTCGAGCTCTAATCGGTTGACATGAAATCAAAAGCATCCATTTATCCTATTACATCGGAGCAAAATAAAATATTAGCGCATTTCATCTAAATTCATGTACAGTATATATAGTCCTGATAAACAAGCAACAAGTTGAAGTTGAACTCTTGCATGCATATCATCATGTGCACTCATAAATTGATTAACTTCTACAGCAGCAGCCATTAACTTTTTGCCTTTCACTTCTGTTGTATTAGTTTGCATGCCAAGTTTTTTTTTCATGTGTGTTGCTAATTATTATGTGATTTAATGACTCATGAATATGAGACTAAAGTTATCCGGCCTGATGTTTCATAGTACTCAGCAGTGTTGTCTCACTCATCGGCTGATTTCATCATGAGTCAAAGTTATACGATCGATTAAAACAGCATACAGCATGCATTATTCATATACAGGAACTTCCCTTACAATATAAGAAGTAAAATTCTTGTTGAGAAATCTATTTTCTCTTATTTTCAATCTGTTATTCCTCTTTTTCCTTGCTGCCCCGGGATATCTTTTGATGATAATCTACAGCATGATATGGTTGGTAATAGTTAGTTGTTTCTTCCAATTTTTATCTTATCTTTTATTTTTGTGAATTTTCTTTGAAATACATCTCACTGATGTGTTCTGCATTCGTGTGGTTCAAGTGGTACCGGTACACTGCTTCTCATATTTAGCGTCAAAAATATTGTTGAAAATACCGAATGAGATATTTTCAACTCACACGCATGAAATCATAGTAAACCACTGGCTGGCTTTTTCAAATGAAAACAAAAAATTAATTGCAATGAATTCACCTGTGATAGTATCATTCTGGAAACGTTTATAAGAAGGTTTGGTTAGAGTATATGCAAAGTACATATTCATCAGGTTCACAAGTAGACCGACGTTTATGATAATATAACCTTTAAAAAGATTGATACATGGTAATCTATACTTTATGTAGGCACGCATTTAACACTGATAATTTTTTTTCACAGTCAAGTTTTATCAATCTCAGTTTTTTACGACTTTTCCGAGCCGCTAGATTAATAAAGCTGCTGAGACAGGGAGAAACTATTCGTATTTTACTGTGGACATTCGTGCAATCCATTAAAGTAAGGGTATTTTTTTATCCCTACCACTATCCAATGTGTGATATTTCTTCATGCTCCATTTTTTATTCTTTTTCAGGCTTTACCTTATGTATGTCTCCTGATTGCCATGCTATTCTTCATTTATGCAATCATCGGTATGCAGTTATTCGGGAACATAAAGCTAGATCCTGAATGTGACATAAATCATCACAATAACTTCAGAAATGTCATACAGTCTCTCATGCTGCTGTTCAGGTATAATACATACAATGTTATATGACAATTCATCACATGATGCATGTTGCATTCTTTTTCTAGATCTGCCACTGGTGAAGCTTGGCAAAATATCATGTTATCCTGCGTGGAAGCCGAATGTGATGAACTTTCAGGAATGGAAAAATGTGGATCTGTTATCTCCTATTTCTACTTCACCAGCTTCATTTTCTTTTGCTCTTTCCTAGTATGGATATTGGTCGATTTTCCATTGGTTCTATTTTCAATCTCTAACACCTAATAACCTTTCTAGATGCTCAATCTCTTCGTTGCTGTTATCATGGACAATTTTGAATATTTGACAAGGGATTCGTCTATCTTAGGCCCTCATCATCTTGACGAATATATCCGTGTCTGGGCAGAATATGATCCCCAGGTTTGAACAAGAATTTTCAAACCGTTTTAAAGTGCTACCATTGTATTATCACCAATACGTATCGAACATGGCACCGTGATTCTTTTTGTTTCTCCTTTCATAGGCAACCGGCTACATAACATTTTCAGACATGTTCGAGATGGTCCGTCACATGGAACCCCCTCTTGGCTTTGGGAAGAACTGTCCAAATCGTGTAGCTTATCGGGTAGGTTGTCCTCTATCTTAGAGAATACGTACAACCAAATATATGGTTATTGTAAATCTGGAATCTGCAATTCACAGAGGTTGATACAAATGAATATGCCACTGAATGATGAAAAGAAAGTCAATTTCACTACAACCCTTATGGCACTGATAAGAGCATCTCTCAAGATCAAAATCTTGCCACAGAATATTGATGGAGCAGGAAAATCATACAAGTAGGAAATGGCTTTTGGTTTATTGAGTTATTTTTATAATGCTATTCATGATTTGTAATTTTTCAGGGATCAGAAAACACTCGATGATAAGTTACGGAGAGAAATAAAGCTTGCTTGGACGAATATAGAAGAGAAAAAGTTGAATCTACTTGTCCCTCCAGAAATTGGTATGATGTTGCAATTTGTGTAGCATACTAAGATGCAGGTAGTGAGAATGTTTTTGATATTAGAATGTGAAATCACTGTTGGAAAAGTCTATGGTGCAATGCTTATGTATGAACACTGGAAAGCTTACAAGAGTCGTAGAGAAGGCAACATTGCTTCGTCGTTGACATCAAGGCAGGGAGTCATGCAAACGCTGGCAGATGACACTGACACCAGACCGAGTCGTTTACTTCATGGGCATAGCATGGCTTCTATTGTATCTAGCATTTCAACCAAGGTAAGTGCATTGTGTGGTGAACATGTTGTCAGACATACTTTGATTGTGTATATTCATCCATTTCAGGGTGCTTCTTCCAATAGACCAAACACTCAATTGGAGAATGCAACTCCTCTAACTGAAGCAGGACAGGTAAATACATTAAAATGCAGTTATCTCTTTTATTCAGTTGCTTTCATGGGTGAGCATCATTCGCAGGTAGAAAAAAATTTGCAAGAGAAAGATATTCAACATAGAGTTTCTCAGAACAACTACGATGATGTCATAGAGGTATCAATTACTGAATCGCCCAAAACCACCACTTTTTCTGCCACTACAGACCAGAGTGAAAACTCAAAACCCAAACCCCAGTTACCATATACTGATGAAACCACTGCACTGCTCAGTGGACAGTCCAATTGTCAAAAAGGTGTAGCAGATGAAGAGAGTAATTCACACCCTTCTAAGTCTGCTCCTGTGGCAAGCAATATTATGTCTCGAACCATTAGCACTGGTGGCAGGAATGATAGCCATTCCTTCGCTGATGTGTCAGTAAAAAACAGTGAAGAATCTGCCTATCCAAAAGATCTTTTACCGTCCTCCACTCTTTTCCAAGCCATGCGGGAGCTTAGTCGTTCGCAAATGGCTCTCGATAGAAAGCAGTCGTCGGATGTGCAAGACAGTCGATTGCTGGGTGGGAGTACTACAAACACTTCAGCATCCTCTTTAGCAGATATGGAAGAAATACTTCCTGGAAATGTTAATTCCCCATCGGTGAACATCATTAAATCTTCATCAGCTGGTAAAGGATCGCATAAAATCCCCGGAACAAAATTCCGACATGCTGTGCGTGACAACAGTGGTAGCACGAGTACATCGGCGGAATCGATTTATCTTGAGGATATCTCTGTCGATCGTTCCAGACATAGACAAAGTAGAAAGCATCGCATTATGCACCAGAATGCCCCACATTCTTCAACTCCAACACCACCACCTACAACAAATTCTGGTACCAAATCCTCAAATAAACGAGTTACTGCTGGAGTTAACACTTCTATCAACAGTCTTGTAGTTAGTGAGAATAGACTTCGTGCTATCTCCATGCCTCGTCTAAATAAACCAGAGGTACCAATATCGTCTTTCTACTTCGCTTTGTTGTTGCGTCCCCATATGTTCTGTCTTGCATCATAACATAATCATCATGTGCCGTCCACCTCATCCAGTTCTCATCTTCAGGCTCATCATATTGCCTTGCTTTCTCATTCTTTTAATCTGTTATCACAATCAATAGCTTCTGATTTCTATGCTTAACTCATTGTCATCTTCATTTTAATGAACATGTTGCTACGCCAAGATTGTCAAATCGTTGGTCTCGTGATTCTATATGCTAGTGTGTGCAGTGATTACATATTCATTCGATTAGAAATCTATGTTCTGTTATACTGGAAGTTTCCTTTCGTAATGGGATAAAATTTCCCTATTAGCTCCAATCATTTATTGGGATATTAGCGTCTGTCATGTTCAGCTGCATTCATGGGAAATTTACAAATTGCAATGATATTTTCTTCCAGTATAACAGAGTACAGCAATTATCAATTTGTTATTTGGAGAGTGATGAGAAATTGATCTTTTTTAGGCCACCCTGGTTGATATAGACCCTGATGATATTGTGATGAAGAGATCCTTCAGTACCTTGCCAATGGACCCAGGACCACGTCCAGTAAGCCCGAAGAGCCCAGACCTGATGAAAAAAGATGACTTCCATCTCCGGCGAAATGGTGAGTGCCTCTTTTCAAATTGTGCTCAACTATCTGTGACTAGTTCCGTGGTATGTTCGTGTTGTCCATATGTTTGTCTCGAAGTAATGTAATTCACCATTCTTACTATATCATTTGTACCCGTGAGAGAGAACTTCGTATCAAGTGAGACTGCATTCTGCATCTTATTCACCCTCGTCAACTCTGGATCTTATCTTCAGTCTCCTTAGAAATTAATTTAACCGAACAATCACACGATTTATTTGCATGATCTATGGACTTGTTGGAAAATTGTGTAGTGTGCTTGAATGTATCACTTTTTGCATGTTGTGTTAGGTTATGTGGATTCTGACACATCTTCATCCTACATGTCCTACAATTCGGATACATCCTCAGTAACATCTGAAGAATACTATGTTGGAGGTATGAATGACTGGGACGAAATTCTGCCACCTTCTCCCAACCATAATTTCAATAACCATAATGGAAATAACAATGCGCGCGTGTACAAAGACAGCGATTGGTCATTGCGACAGCATCCCAGTTTTGAATCTGAAAATAACGAACCCATCGCTCGCAATGTAAATCGACGTAACAGTTTACGCAGAGGTTCGCTCTCAAACACTCTTAAGAAAGTTTTTGTTCCGAAAAAAACGAAATTGAAATATGATGCGCAGAGTTACCAAGAGAGGTTCGATGCTCTCTTCAGACATTCTCACAGGTCAGATCTCGAAAGACATCGTAACAAAGACCCTAGCAATCACAGAGAAAAAAAGAGGCAGAGAAAGCCTCGGCGTGTGCGAGACATAAATGCGGTGACTCGTCGCAAAGAGAAACGTTTAAAAACTGGCGCTTTTGTCCCTATGTCAGCATCAAGTGATGAATTATTTGTTTCCGCTAAATGCAACCCCCAATCATTTGAGGGCTCCCACAAATCGTTGTATTTGATTCCACCTTCAAGAGATTCCGCAGCTCTCATTGTTGAAAACGGGAATGGTCCTGTTACAACGCATAGACATATTTCTACTAACCCTAACAATATTTCAAACAGTATTACTCTCAATAATAACGATAGTAACAATAACAATTCCCTAGGAAAGATTCCAGGTAGTCGAAGTTTGTTAATGGCATCTGCAATAAGGGATAATCCACAAAGTTCGAGCACTCCGAGAATGCTCCATCAGGATGCAACTCTAGATGAACTGGACTCCTTCTTTCGTTCTGGAAACGCTCGATTTGCGCGACTGCCTCATAGTAGTGAAGATTCGGACGCCTCGAATGATTTATGTGCAATGCGTTTTCCAACAACTCATATTCCTGTGAGGATGTCACCAAGGAAACTGTTCTCTGGTGCCCGTTCAGGAGAAGTCAAAAGAGAAATAAAATCTGAGCGAATTTGCAGAAGTTGCAATTCTCTATTGGTTCGCGGGGAACAACAA
>QRAM01000508.1:7379-18123 GCA_013436055.1 Halocynthia roretzi | reverse complement strand
TGCAACTCTCTGATATGTCGCACACCTTCTCCACACATGTCTTCAGTTATTGTCGAACCACCGCGATCTGAAAACACAAGAAGTTCGACACTGTCCTCAGGTTGGCAACAAAATTTATCACAGCTCGTGAAGAAAAGAAAAACAGTCTCAAATCCCCAGATTGTTTATTCTGCTGGGGTCGATCGCACTAACGACGTTGTAATCGAACATGTACCAGATTGTGTTGCAGATACCGACGCTGAATCCTTAGTGGAAGAGCCCTTCTCATCCAATTCAATGATCAGAAACAGAGAACCTGATGCTACCAGTAATGACACTTTTTGCGCAGAGGGTAGCAGCACAGAGAGCGCTAAAATAGATTTGGCAGTCGACATTCCAAGCATTAATAGTGAGGTTAGCGCTTACAATATGCGAATGCATGTAGGCCAAGAACCTATAGTTGCATATTCCGTCTCATCCTTGGAAAATCTCTCAACGGTCCGACCGTTCTTGCAAGTCAGGGAAAAAGAGCCACAAACACAAAACATTTCTAGTGTCAATAGAAGAGAAATATCATCCAATGCATCAAACTGTTCGAGTAATGTGTCAGACTACATGGATGCTCTAGATGTCCCTGTGGCAGCTGTCGGTAATCTCCAAGTGAATTTGAGCAAAGAAAAAGAGAATATTGAAGACGACCCTGTTGATGGTGCTCTCGGAAAATTCTTCAATCCTATCGTCGAATTTTTTCAGAAATCCTTGAAAGATAATGACTCTTTGCATGCCTCTACATCGCACGATAGGAAAGACGGTGTGCTATCCGTAACTAGTAAAGACGACTGTCTCGAACTTTCAGCAACTAATTCTGCTGATACTTTGAAAAGCATCGTTGTCGGAGCTATTTCAGATGAGAATTGTAATCCCGAAAGCATAAAAAAATCTTCAAATTATCCTATCACTGCTGAAAAAAACACAGATTCAGTGCACAGTGCAAATATCAACGAAACATTGAAAAACTGCGCTGTAATGTGAAATGTCTTCAAAAAAAAACTATTTTACCTATTTCCAAACAGTTCTGTTCTGTAAGATATGTATAGCTCTAGAATCTAAATACTGTACATAGGAAAATCGTATATATTTCACCAGACCTCTAAAATACTGTTTGTTCATGAATAAGTTAGTATATTGTCTTCTTTGCATATTCTCCTCTCTTTATTTATTTCACTCCCCAAGAATAAATGATATCAGGATATTTTCCAAACGTATCACATCCCTCTTTTTTCCCAACATCCGGTAAGTGTTGGCGCGAATATCTTGCAACGGTCTAATCGATGTTGTCAAACTGATCATTTGTCCATGTGAAATCAAAACCGTATACGTGATTGTTCTGTGTGCACGGTAAGTCTAGTTTAGCGGCGTGTTGCATGGAACTGTTAAAGTAGGTTGTAGAAATACATTTTTCTGAATAAACATTTCTTTTCATGCAGAGAAGGGTACAGAAATTGTATCATCTCCCTCTCAGATTGGGGAGATGAGACATAGCTATTCATCATCATTTGCTCCCGAAATAGAGAAAACACACCAGCGAAGAAATTCACATCAAGGTAGCGTGATTGGTCGTGATGCTCGAGAAAGGAGTGCAAGACATCGTGACTATCAGAACCTGCAACCATCCAATGGGCCGAGAGTTATGTCCGGAATGGTAACCACAAGAGATATTCCGGAACGTGTGGACAGGGGTGAATCCTACAATAGATCTGTTTCAACTAGCGCAATAGGTTCTAAACATAGGAGTCCAAAAACGACTCCTACGCATGCCTCTCTCATCTCTCCAAGTCATGGTCGTGGATATGTGGATGGGGAGATTTTTGATCACCAAAATTATTTTGGACAGCCTGCAAAGCTCTTTGACCCACTATCATGCCCCTGTTAGCCCAGAATTGTATCATTCGAATACGTCGTCAGCGACTAGTATTCCGTCGTATTACGTTAACGAACACATCAGACCCAATTCAGCTACCGGCTGTCGCAAAAGATTCTTACCAGTGACGCCTTCCCGTCCGTCCCGAGTTCTTTGCTTTCCTCGTGATCCTGCTACAGGGATCTCAGCATCTGCATCTGCGGTGATACCGCTATCCCGGTTCCATACGATAAGTTCAGTTCCGCATATACGCTCAGCGTCTTCGACCAGCGGCAACAACGTTTGGCGAGATGATTCCGTCGACCACGGAATCCGCAAAGCAACTTCCTCGGATCGTTACGAAGATACTGGAAGATCCAAAGATCTATATAATTCTTCTACTATGTTACATGAATCCACTGATTACATTGCTCACTGTCCTTTCGTTTCTCCTCCGTCACCACGCAAGGTACCAGATGCAGCAGACCAGCAAAGAATGCAAATTCCTGTCAGAGTGACACGAAGAAATACTACACCAGGTCGGATACGTCCATCAGTGCCTATTCGAAGTGGTGTGCAATATGAACATCATTCGCCTCCGCCATATACTAAAACCCAGCCCGGAGCTCGCTGTTCTTCAACTCTACCAAGTTACGGTCTCATTCAATCATCACCCATTGCAGACGAAGAATCGATGCGAAGAAATGTTAGTGCTAGCAACTCTCCCTACACCTCACCAGGAACGCGTGTAAGACGATCCTTACCAAATACACAGGAATCCATGCCGGTACGCTCGAATCCATATTCAGGTGGCAGGAAGCGTTCATCCGAAATCCCGATCAACAGATTCCAGTGCGCCAACGATGATGAAGTGGATGCATTGTTCAGTAGTGAATCTGTAAAAGTAACTGGAAATCGAGCTCTACCTTACGTTACGCCAATACGCTCGATAAAACGTGGAAATGAAGCACCAATGTTCAACCACATGGATGAAGAAGTAATTGTTCCTTTACTTTCTGAGAGTCGCTGTATTAGTTCACAGCACCGGGATTATGACTCCCAAAACCTCGTACATCAGTCACCGGCTTATCGATCTTGGGATGAGAGCATGGAAAGAACTGCTTCACGAGACTACATTGAGGTTGAAAAATACGATAACGTCAGAGATGAACAGTTTCCTGAGGAAGGAAGAGATGAGAAGAAGATTAATACGAACAATAACAATTCGACCCACACATTACATCTTCATAGAGGACGCGCAGATGATTGCAACTTCCCTGGGGTCGAACCTTACGATTGCAATGCTATTCTTTCGTCTGATATGCAAAAATACAGTCCAAATATGGGTTATGATCGACTTCCTGCAACATACAGTTCCCATATGGCCCCGAACAATCGTCGAAAAACTCTAAAATATAGAGAATCCAGTCTCACGTCCGACGGATATAGTTCACCTATTTCATCTCCGAACAATGATCGTCGAACGTCCGATACCTGGATGAATCTGCAAAGCGGATATTCCGACAAAGGAAGATACGAATTGCAACAGCTCGACAGCTGTCTTCATTCGGATAATATATCCCGCTCTGGAGGCCCAGCCGATACTGGACGCAAAACGGTCATAAAAAGAGCTCACACGATTGATGCACGAAAAACGAACTCACGAGATTCGAGGAACTCCAAAGATTCTGATAGCACTTGGTGTTGACTTGGTGCAGAGCGAAGAAGAGTTGCAGTTGGTACGGTATAACTCATATGCTCATGTCGACTTGAATATACGACATTGCATATTCGTTGGTAACGAGGAGGAAAGTTATCGTAATACTACTTACTATAGGAATACATTACTCCCAGTGATAGATTCTTGTTGCCTTCTTTTTGCATGCATCGGTATTTTGATTTCGAATCAGATTACAGAGATGAAAATTTCTTTGGTTCTTTACTTCGAATGCGTTTACCCCAAATTTTAATTGTTATCAGAGTTGTTTTTTCTTCAAACTTGTTTTTCTGAGTATGAAATGTTTTGTTTTTGTTTTTTTCTCATAACGATTGAAAATAATTTACTGTATATGGTAAATATACATATCAATAGGCAGAAATTAACGTGGACCGGCATTCTATAAAGATAGATCTATATCAGTCTGCATCAATCCAATGAGCAGTACAAAGAATTTCGTGGTAACTCTTTATATCCTAGAAAGAAATGTGAGTAGCAATTTATACCAAGTAGACCAAATGTGATACCGAAAATTGTTAGTGGACAGAATTGTGCGTTTCGTACCGGTTTAAGGTTGGCAGTATAGTATAGTACAGTATATTTATTGATTACTTTCCTATGTTTCTCTTTGTTAGACAACATGAAGAAAGTAAAGCAAGAGACTAAATATTTCAGCTAGCAAAGTGTGACAAGGGAGTTGTTGTCGCAATCAACGAATTGCCCTTTTTTCGTGGTCACGCGATTTTATCTATCTTTGTTTCTTATTGAAAACAAGGAGCAAATTGCCTTTCTCTTCAGATGAATAGAAGCGTCGCGGGCGTTCAGTTTAACGCGAGCGTGGGGGAGAAGAAGAGGTAGTTTTGCTAACTTTTGAATAGTTTAATTTTTAACGTTAAGGCATTAAATACTCGTGTAGTACATGGTTTAATGATATTAGAAACAGTCTTTAATGTTATGAAACAATCACTGAAGTACATCGTCTGAATTGCGTTCTCTGATCAGTCCTGAAGCCTTTAGTTTTTACTGCAGATAATTTCTTGAGTTTACTAGCTCGTCTCTAGCGGTTTGTTTTACCATGTCTGTTTGTACGCTGGCTTTGCTGTCATCAACAGATTCATCGCTTTAGACAATTATTTTCTGACTATTAGAAGTAGAATTATTTGGTTTTTAGACTTGTATTGGCGTATGTGGTGGTGATAATCATTGTATTTTACGCATATTATCATTGGTTAAATCGATGTGATCCTTAACACTGACAACGCTGTACCTGGCAATATAGTTGCCTGACTTTTAAAGTGAATGAGGATATTATTTCTGCTGGTATTAAACCTTCATGTCATGTGCAGAGTAAAATTAGTAGTTGTCCACATTTTAAATATCGACATTCAAGATGGGGTGCTAATTAGCCACCGTACCAAAAAAGTCGATTTCGTTACAGCGAAAAAAGTAAAGCAAGGTGCCACCGCTCGCACGAGGCAAAGCACGCACGAGGTGAAGCAACTTAGCCACACAGGATTAGCATTTTCATCTGCCTTGATCTGTGAAGCAATTGATGGTGGCTTGATGGCGCAGCCCGCAATAAGGTAACAAACGTTCTATCTCTATATATATGTAACAGATGATCTGTTCACTTCAGAAAACTAAGCGGTTCGACCGATTTTAACTAAATTTTAAAAATACAAATGTTAATCCCAGTGAAGGCATTGTTGAAACATATTCCCGAATTACAAAATTTCATCTATTTATTTCAGATTCTTTTTTATTTATAAACTCGCATGTTTTTCGGGTACATGGTGTTCATCTCCACGCAGAATTTACAGAGGAAATAAAATTCACTTTGTCAACACCCACAACTATTAATGAGCGCCATTATTCGCTATAAAGTCTCCTACGCAAATCTTCATACAATGACCTTGTTTAACGTTGATTTGCTTAGCATTTCATTTTCATTGACACATCCTGAACTTCAATCGTTATGCAAATTTAAATGGAATTGTTAAACCAACTTCTACTATATCCAAACCGGCTCCTAGTTGGGAGCCAAGTCATATTCATAGAGGGGCCACATGAAAAAGTTTAGTGAGATTGAATTTTTTCTCAATATATGTAATGTGTGTTCTATCAAATACAGAATTCCAAAATCATATTTGCACTCGTTGAATCTTGATTAACATTGTAAATTGAATTTACAGAAAAATACGCAAATCTTGATGCTGAGGAGAATAGCGAACAATGAACCTCACCCGAGCATTAGCAAGAGTTCTAAACTACCGGAACAGATTGGTCAAAGGAAAGCCAAGTGATCATGGCACACACCACTCAATAAGAGGTAAAAACTTGATCCATATATATATATATATAATAGAGGAAGGAAGTTTGTATATTTCTTCACTGTAGAGAACAAAATGGTTGAACCGATTTGAACCTAATTTCTTGTGGCTGCTCCAGGTGTCCATGCCAAGCTGTTATTTTTACGAAAATATTGCAATCTCTGAAATGATCCTAATGGCTAGAATAGTGTGATTTAAATAATTGTCATTAATTATTTAGCATGGATTTGTCCTACTGTTTTGTTCAGTGTTCTGAACACTGGGTCAATTAAAAATAATCAATTCTTCCACGACTTGTGCCACACCAAATTAAAAATGGTCTGGTAGAAGGCAACAGACAAAAAATTCTTTAATATATAAAAGTTTAGTTAGGCACCAAAAACTGTTGCCGAAAGATGGTCATATTTTTTTACGAAAACAATGCTGGGTACTTCACTGCTATGTCATAAAGAGAGAAATTCTGTTAAAATTGATGCCCAACTCATTCTAGAAGTTAGCTCGTTTAACACTTTCGCTCCCACGTCACTCCTATGTGAGTGCATTGAAGGTTCACACCGCAGCAGTTCGTATGTGAGCGACAGCTGCGTTTCTGAAAGAACCTTGTGAATCGTAAATCAATCACGCCTGGTTTAATTTCTTTAGTCTATAAACTCGCTTGGTACCAACGCTTACTTTTGCCAAACTCCGTTGACACGTTCGTTAAGTTTCATAGTTATATTATGGAGTAAATGTATGACTGTATTTTATCTGTTTGTTTTTTGGTGATTACGTAAATAACGTACCCTTACAGCCCATGTCACTCATTTTTCAAAATACATATAATTTCACGGAAGAAATGACGCAATTACCAAAAGTATGCGATATTGCGCAATGTTACGCAATAGAACAAAGGTTGCCTTTATTTTTTATTTTGGTGGTATTATTTTGATATAAGCAAAACATAGTCGTAAAATGGTGTCACTCGTATATGAGTGACGCGGGGACGGAAATTACTTATTCTTACAGCCCATGTCACTCATTTTTCAAAATACTTAAATAAAATTAAAAAAGGGCATATACTATTCCGTAAATTATAACTCTATATTTATAGTAAAATGGAATCAAATATTTTAAAATAAGGTGCTGGTACATCAGAATTTGTTTTAAAATATGGCCTGGGAGCAAAAGTGTTAAAAGTTTCTCTAGGATATACAGTGATGCAATTCGTTTGATAATAATATACCAGGAACTATCGAAAGTGAGCTTACTTTCCGCTACCAAAAACAAGTGCATTATGAAATGCTCACAGTGAAAAGAAAGGTTACTACACAATATATTGTTCTAATAAAATTTAGCAGTCATGTCATGTCACATGAAAATTATACTAGTTTATTTAGTTTATTAGTTTAGTTAGTTGCGCATTCTGATTATGTAATGTCATAATTAATTATTATTATTAATAATTTTTTAGAGTCAATCGCACACAGATAAACAGACTTGAAAAATCAACTTCCTTAGAGAAAAAGTACATATTTACCGTTAACAATGTTGGGTCGGGAGCCATGTCATATTCCAAGGAGGCTACATGAGAAAATTCATAGCCTGGTTAACAAATGTTGAATTATGTGCGTTCCATCTAGAAAATCATTTGTACTCGTTGGTTGTCTATTAACAACTGAAATTTACAATTTTAGAAAATTTTGGAAATCTGATCTGATGGAAAAATGGAACAATGAACATTAACAACAGCTATAATTTGCCAGAACATGATGGTAAAAAGGAAAGCGAAGGATCGTGGCGTGATATTGCACAGCACTCAATAAGAGGTAAAAAACTTATCCATTTATATATACAGTAGAACCTCGCACTACGAGTGTCCCATCGTGGGAGCGACGTGCTTCGTGAGTATTTTTGTATCATACGGCGAGTGAAATTAGCAGTAGGAGCGGACGTCATACACAGGGGCAAGGTGGAGGAAGGCAATAGATAGCGTTGCTAGCTGACGTCATTGATTTCTAAGAATTCTAAGAAATAGCATGTGCTCAATTTACCGCGCTCTTTCCACCGAGCGCAGCCTGTACTTGCTCAATTCAGGCTCCAACACTAATAAAACTTTATAAAACCTTTTCATTTCTTGTATAATCTCCTACGTTTTAATTCCACTGCATGTTTTCTGCTTAAAAAATACCCTGAAAAAGGCATTTCGCATTGTATGTGTAGGCTGGAGCGGAATAATTAGTTTTCAATTAATTTCAACGGGTAAAATCGCTTTGTAATACGAGCTTGGTCTGGGAAAGAATTCAACTCGCACAGCGAGGATCTACTGTATATATAATAGTAGAAGAAGTTTGTACATTTGCTCACTATAGAGAACCAAATGGTTGGACTGATTCGAACCGAACTCATTGTTATGACTCTAGGTGTTTCCGTGCGGGCCGTGAAGGTAGAATGTCAGTCACGCCACCTTTGAAATGATTTAGCGGACAAAATAGTCTTTTGAATCTTGAATCTGTTGGAGATAATAAACATAGATTTGTGTACTTGTTGTTAATATTTGTTAAGTATTAAGTTGAGTATTTGTCCTCCTCCCACTCCCACACCTAAATTGGTTAAAATTAGTCTAGGGTTCTGGAAGGAGAAGGCAACCAGACAAAAACAGTCTGCAATATATAAAAGTTTAGTTACGTGCAATAAATTGTTGACATAAGGTCATTTTGATCACTGGCTGCCATGTTAACTAAGCTAATAGATAATTGAAATAGTCCAGAAAGTCTTGGAACCCTGAGAGTGTTCCATAGGTCTATCCAAATAATAGCAGAAAATATTATATTGATCACCGACCAATAACAACAATCCTTACCTCGCTATTTTTTATAAGAGAACAACGCTGGGTACGTTACTACTATCAATGACGTCAGCTTGTGACACTTTTATATTGCTTCCCTTTACCTCAGTCACCGATCGCCACTGTATGACGGTCGCTCGCGAATTTTTACTTTTACTACAAAAAATACACATGAATGGCGGCTCGTAAAGCAAGTTGCTCGCACAATGGTACACTCGTAATACGAGGTTGTACTGTATTACGTGATGTGATATATAGCTCATAATTATACAGTATTTCATATTTTTGTTAATCAAATGTAAATATCCCATATCTATTTCAGATTCTCTCTTCTTCACACACACTCAAATGATTTTCGGCAACAAGCTGTTCATCTTCACGCAGAATATGGCAAGAGTTAACAATGAAAATAAAATTCACAATGTGGAGAAATGAGAAAGGTAACTGCACAATATATTGTTCTAATAAAATTAAGCAGCCATGGTTTGTGTATGGTTGCAATATTTGTTCTTTTTGTTAACTCGTTTTGTTGTAGTAATACAGTGGAACCCCGATAAGCCGACCACGCACGGGACCGCAGGCAAGGGGTCGTGTTAGCGGGTCGGTCGCGTTAGTTACATTCGTTTATAGAAGTCTTGGATCAAAGTTTTTCACTTTGCTAGGGTGCCGAGATATCTTTTTTACGCAAGCGGGTCGCTATTTACATGTTTCTTTTTATCCGATGTCGTTACAATATCGAATGAGCGTACTATGGACACTATCATATTTCATTGCATACCGTATTTATTCAATCCTAAGCCGCGGCTTATATTTTTTTTTCGTCATTTTGTGCGGCTCGCATTTTTCCTTGCCATACCAAACAAAGTTTAGATGTTCGTACGTCAAAATGCTCATTCATATATAGACGCGTTGGCGGGGGCCGAGCTAAACGGTGGTCGCGTTATTGAAACAGTGCAATGCATTTAAATAGAGGAATATTCGGGACCGCGGTAAAGTGTTTGCGATACCGGAGTGGTCTGGTTATTGAGATGGTCGCCAACTGGGGTTCCACTGTATATTTCTTTTGTGTTATTGCATAGCGATTGACGTTCAGGATGTGTTTGCTATCGCTCTCGTTAGAGCACGTGTTCGGTTAGCTTCCTGTACACATTTTTGAAGCTCATTGCCATAGCTATCCAGCATTAGATGGATCAGTATTATATCATATTTGATTTTATTTGAAATGAAAATGTTCTTTCATCAAGTTCTATTTGAATTCATGATTCATTCACTCATGATGAAGTGTTTTAAACTTCGTCAATACCCACAACTACTAATTACCCTGAAATGTTCATACAATGACCTTGTCACATCCTGAACGTCATTCGCTATGCAAATACGCATGAACTCGATAAATCTATTCCAAAAAATGATGTCACCTCTGTAATGATTTAACGGACAGAATAGTATGATTTAAATAATTGCCATTAATTTTTCGCTATTTAGAATCCGTTAGGAGATATACATATTTGAAATAGTTGTGTTAAAATTCTGACAGTACTTGTTATTAATATTTGGCAAGGACTTGTCCTGTTTCGTTTGACGTGCGTTCTGAACACCGGGTCAATTAAAAGAATTAATCTTGCCACACCAAACTTGGTTAAAAGTGGTCTAGGGGTCTGGGAGTAGAAGGCATACAAGAAAAGTCTCTAATGTATTTTTTTGGCATCCAAGTTTCCGTTTAATACATCAATAATTAATTCGTTATGTTTTACAATTGAATCGGTATACTTTGTCATAGTTGCGTGACTTTGTGCCGGTCCAGTACCTGTAGAAAATTTTGGATGCCAGGGTTCCCCAGTTCAAGAAAATATGCATTTAAAAAATATTTTTTGTATCTAAGCATGTGAACCTCTGGAAATAAAAATGTATAATTTGGCAAGCAGCAAGTAAACACCTTATCAGCAGTTTGTTTCAAAATCTAACTAGAGTATCAACAAAGACAAGAGAGCGAT
>QRAM01000507.1:7080-63405 GCA_013436055.1 Halocynthia roretzi | reverse complement strand
TAAATAGAGGAAGTAGTGTTCTGTATATATAATTCATTTTATCTTCTTACCAAAAATTCCTCCCATTAAAAATAGTAGTTAAATTAATAGTATTCGCGTTTACATTTTCGATATTTCTTTGCTCGTCCTTGTTCGTGAAGTGAGTGCGGTTTCTCAAGCTTTGGCGGATAGAATTTAATTCGGTTCGTTTCGCATTACACTTAGAACGAGTTGTGTTGTGTATGTATTTCGAACTACAGTCTTTGTGTCTGAAAGCTTCGCTTTCTCTCTTTCAGTCATTGACATATGGCCTTTGAACTTTGAAACTTAGCCTTTTTGTATACTGCTTTCCGTTCCATCACTTCCGGGGTCCGTTAAGTATTTACTTCTCGGTTTCCGTAATGAATAGCTAACAGCGTCGGCCCTAGGCCACGAAATAGCGCTTGAATCCACAGCTTCGTCGAGTGAGACAGCGTAACCGGAAAAAGTCGAATAATGCGAAGGCGTATGACCGTATACAGTGCCTTGTCGTAACCTGACCCACATCACGTCACCTTTTCGCAACTGTAAAACTGCGCTTGTACTAGTAGTTTCGAATCTGACGTCCTGATTCGTTCCAGAACTGATCATCTCTTTATTTCTCATGAGATGCATAAACAGCGGTCCTCCGTTTTGACAACGCAGTATATGAACGTGAAAAGTGTAGAGGCCGCTCGCGGGAGCAATAAAGCATCCTGATTTTTCGCTGTAAGCGCTCCCTATGTTGGTGAGAATCGTATCGAAAGCAATCCGTTCGTAATGTCCTTGAAAGTTGCACGAAAGCCCAGCCATAAATGCCACTTTTTGCTGATTGCAGCAGTTTCCGCTTGCTTGTTGGGATTGTACGTTTATACTCGTTTCCCCGACGTATCCCGTATGTCCCGGAGGGCCAGGGGGACCTGGAGATCCTGGTAACCCGACCCCTCGTTCCCCCTTTGGTCCAACTGATCCAGTAGGCCCCCTGGGCCCCCTGATTGCTCTTCCTGTACTACCTCGAACACCTGGTCGACCCTGAGGACCGGCTGGCCCCATTTGCCCAATCTCTCCCTTTTGGCCCGGATTTCCAGTATTGCCTTGCGGTCCCATTAACCCAGGTAATCCGGGGGGTCCGGGAAGCCCCGTTGGTCCTGTTTCTCCACTTTTAAGGCCACCTGAATCAACTAATTTATCACCTTCCGAGGAATCGGATCTTCCTGGGAGACCTGGAGGTCCTGGCACACCAGGTTCTCCTTTTATCGAAATTCCTGGTTCGCCACTTCGGCCTATCAAACCGACTCCCGGCTCTCCCTTCGGTCCTTGCGGTCCTTCAACTCCCGGTTCTCCGGGTGAACCAGCAACGCCAGTCATGCCCTTTTCACCTATCTCACCTTTAGGACCTTGGGGCCCTGTTATCTCCATTCCGGGCTCTCCCTTGGGTCCTGGCAACCCTGTGACTTCGCCTGTACCATCTGTTATGATTCGACCAGGGGCTCCTGGGGGTCCGGACTCCCCTGTCATTCCCTTCTCGCCTTTGACTCCGATTCCTGGTGGCCCTGGTGGCCCTGGTGGCCCTGTCACGGTATTAATCATCGAGTCTCCTTTTTGACCTTGGATTCCTTGTTCCCCTTTATCCCCCCTCATTGCAACCCTTGGAAATTGTTTCAGTTCCTCATAATCGAAGGTTCCCGGAGGTCCCGGCTCTCCCTGTTCACCCTTTGGGCCTGGAATACTGACTCCCGGATTTCCCGGATTCCCTGAGGGTCCTCTGGGCCCGCAGTCACCTTTGATGCCTTTGCCCGGTAGCCCAGGCGGTCCCTGCAAAATATCGATATCAGGATGGCAGATTGTTTTTATATTGATTTGAGTGGAAGTGCTAATAAGGTTTTAGCTGACGTCTTAGCTAAAGACTTGTAAATATTTTCACAGTATAATATGCTACGTGTTGAGATTCTCATTTTTTAAGAACAGGTGCTTCACACTTTACAATGATATATACAAGGAAATATTGCCTTGGATATCTATGTAACATTAACTGAGGAAGCTTGCTAACAATTTAATGTACATTCGCGCTTTAAGTTCCGTTGCTGTAATAATAGATAAGATAATATTAGATAATGCGGACCATTATTTTTAGCACAAAATTAGCACGAAAAATGCGGATTATCCACGCTAAAATACGGTACTTGTATGGAGAATGGCAAAGCGGATTATGTACACAGTGATAGTCTCAAAATTATCTCTGGACTTCATAAATAGAATTAACTTCTTGTCAACAACATCAGCTTATGCTTCATTTGCAGTTTAGACTTTACGAAAGTATTTTTTACTTTACGGTAAATCTGATACTTTTGTAACATATTCTCAAATATACCTGGATGCCTGGTGGTCCTTGTACTCCAGTAAGTCCACCTCTTCCTGGGGGTCCGGGTAGGCCGGGAATGCCAGCAGGACCATATAAACCAGGAGGACCTTGCGCGCCAGGCGGTCCTTGCATCATGTTGTTGATTGCCTGAAGTAGTATTTGACTTGTGGCGCCACCACCACCACAGCACCCACAGCAACCACAGCAACCACCACCACACGTGACGCTGCTGTTTAGTAATATACTGTTAGATAAGGTATAGGCAATTGTGCAACCAAAAAGTAGCGTTTATATGAAGAAAGATAGACAGACACTCGCTGATTTACGATTTATGCTACTTAAAACAATCATTTGGTCATTGCAAAATAATTACATTATTATATACATATTGATTAGTGATACATGCAAACATTTCTATAAATTTGAGGGACCCACTGACGAGTTATGGTCCCATAAGTAGGTAAATCACGTTGATGTTGATCTATGACCGACTTACGTCCGAATAGACTTACACCGATCGGTCATAACATAAAAGAGTTGTAAGTAGCCGTGTCTGTATAGTAAACCCTTTGATATTCGTGTCAATAAATATTTCACCTTTGATGTCCGCAAGTAACCGATCCCGTACATTCGCTCGAGGATGAAGAGCAGTCCGACGATTCTGATGATTCTCCGTCGCAGTTAGAAGTGCATTCTTCCTGCGTAACCGTCTGTTGATTCTCCGTTGTCTGTATTCGAATCTAAACAAAGCGTTCTGTGTTATCGTTTCTCAATTTGATTCGCGGTAAATGTAAACTTACGGGTGAAATTACTCTCGATGCGGGCGTAACTTTTTCAATTTCGGGCAGAATGATCGCAGTATCTCTGAGGTCAAGTTTAACCGGTGGTGGTAGCGGTTGCCTCCTGTCCGCTCTATAGTCTTGTGCAGAGCAGTTGTGGCCTAGAAGGCCGATAAACAGCAGTATAATAACGATACGCATCGTATTATATAGTGCAATAGAAATAAACAAAAATCTGTGAAATGAAACAGTTATTATAGACCGTATTCAGTGTTTATTGATAGTATACCCTTCAGGGTAAGTACCCTGTCTTTCGCACTGTACTGTACTGTTCTTAGAAAGCGCAACGTCAAGTGAAACGAAACCAACATAAGCCTAGTGACACAAACAGTGCTCATTCAGCGCTCACCGTAACATGAATATATCAAGTAATAAATAGCATTCGCTCCATGCTTCGACATTGCCTTCACTATAATGCAATTGTCTACATTGCCTTCACTATAATGCAATTGTTTAATGTCATACGTTTGANCGTCAAGTGAAACGAAACCAACATAAGCCTAGTGACACAAACAGTGCTCATTTAGCGCTCACCGTAACATGAATATATCAAGTAATAAATAGCATTCGCTCCATGCTTCGACATTGC
Source organism: Halocynthia roretzi (assembly GCA_013436055.1). Classification (NCBI taxonomy): domain Eukaryota; kingdom Metazoa; phylum Chordata; class Ascidiacea; order Stolidobranchia; family Pyuridae; genus Halocynthia; species Halocynthia roretzi. Next base: position 59,618 of record QRAM01000507.1, on the reverse strand, counting down.
CTTCACTTTAATGCAATTGTTTAATGTCATACGTTTGATTTTCATAGAAAAAAAAATGGTTTGGATTTTTTCGAAAGGAACCCGGGTAGACCATAGCGGTTAGAATAACACGAAACTATAGACAAATTCTTCGCAATTTAAGACGCCTGGTGTGACGAATCTCGATATGTATACGTAAAAGAGTTCTTCTGTTATACAATAATGCTATTATGGGTTTTGCGGGCAACGCCGGAACGCCCTGCTAGTATATTAAAATTATAAAATTTGACCTTAGGCTATTAATTTGTCTTCCCTTCTACACGTACGGACCTCCCACTTGTTTCCGCTATTACGAGTAGTTACGAGTAGAGAGCTTTGTCATTGTCAATAGTTTTTGATAAAGTTTAATTAAATGCTTTTATTCACTTTAGTTCATTCAATCTTCTCAATAACTTCTTATCAGACACAGCTACGAAATTGTATTTATTCTTGATCTACATGTCTTCGTGTCTCAACGGACTTTATCAAAGTCATTGCCAATATTCTATCAAATACCATCTGTCTCAATCTATCTGTTTATTAAATCCACGCCCAAGTGTATACAACTACGTACGTCAAATATCTACTTGTGTCGTATTTGTACATGGAGTACTGGAAAAAGATTTTACGACTGTTTAAAATACTTTATAGTTAAAATTCGACGTGGGTTTCGGCGATTGTGATGTTGCAACAATTGGTGCTGACACTGACTATGAAGCAATAAGCACTGTTTATTTTGTGGTGTTCAGTTCTAAAGTTGTGGGAATGAATCAAAGTACATATCATGTCTTTTCCTATACACATGTAACAGATAAAATATGTCGTCTAGCTCGGTTTAGTCCCCTTCTCCACTATGTAGCAATAAGCACTGGTTATTTTATGGCGTTCAGTTCTATATTGTGGGAATGAATCAAAGTACATAACGGATATAATATGTCACATAGCGCTGTTCCGACCCTTTCTCACACAGACTATGTAGCAATAAGCACTGGTTATTTCCGTAGTAAAAATATTTAACTGCAGCTGGGTTTGGCAATAAATTGGCTTCCATAATAAACTACTAAATTCATGACGTTGGAATGGTTCGACGCAAAACAGGACCAAAAATGACGCAATTATCAAGCACTTTTATGTATATAAAAAGATTTATTTTTCCTGGATGCTGGTCCGGATATTTGAGTACCGGATAAGATGATTTTACTGTTTTCACGTTGTAAAAGTCATTTGCAGATTTATTTGATATTTCCCTCGCGCGGTTGAAGTCATATCCTCCGTCCCACTTCTAAATCCTTTTGTAATCAATGATATATTGTTCCGACCGTAATATATGGTATACCGAGAGACGGCCGTTTAATTGTTTTACCACCGCTTAGAGGAATCGATTCGTAGATAACTTTTTCTGTTGATTCCGAGTCTGATTGGAATATCTGTGATTTTGTTGTTGCTCTCGATAGTTATTCTTTATTGGTGGTGTATACGAGTAACAACCCAACAGTTATCTCAATACGGGTGTCTCAAAAGACATTGATGTCTATTTTTCGTTCGAGATTTTCGTCTAATCTAGAAATTTTTTTTGCAAAAATCAAAAGCAGTCTTGAAGAATTCTTTACTGTAAATGTCTAATGAAAATGTATGTAGATGTGTATAGAAAAATGTGCACGGGAAAATAGGCTTTAATGTGACCTATGTTCATAATGACCTTTGAGACACCTTGTATCATCCTCTCATATTTGTAGTTAACTTCACCATATACCCATGATAGCGTAAAATAGGCTTCACTGTGTATAGTGACCTTTGAGACACCCGGTATCCTCTTCTCGACAGTCTTTACCGCATATTTATGGTCAACTTCACCATATAACCCAAGATAACGTAAATGTATATTGAAAATGTTAATATATGTATATGGAAAAATAGGATTCACTGTGTATAGTGACCTTTGAGACACCCGGTATCCTCTTCTCGACAGTCTTGACCGCATATTTATGGTCAACTTCACCATATACTCATGATAACGTAAATGTATGTGCAATGTAAATACACTTGCCAACCTCCGTATCACATTCATGGACATTGTAAAATTCATTTCCATTAGCACTGGAGTAATGTTGAAACGATATTTAACGATTTTGCACGCGCGTTACAAAGTGCATCACCACGACAACTCCGACAACAGTTTTATAGTTTGGTAAACATTCGTTTACTCGTTCCAAACACACAAAGAAGAAAACACTTGTAGAGATCACCTGCTCGACTACTTCCATCAGTCAAATTCTTATATTTGCTAAACTACCTTTAAACGTCTGGTATGTGTCTTAATGTCAATTGCGTGCAACAGCGTGTTCGTTTTAGTGTTCAACGTAAGATTCTTTCGAGTACCTTTTTGTCGGTGTTTACTAAGCTCAAGGAGCGGAACGAAGATTGCGTGAAGTTGAGTTGCAAATATTTTACATTTCAATGGGAAAATATACTTCCACAATATCTTATAAATACAACAAAACCTCGTAACCTTGATTCTCGAATTGACTTGATTGGTCTTGGCAGAATTCTTATTGAAATAAATCTGCAGATAGGTCGATTAATTAGCCTGCTGCCTTATACTCCGAACTTTACTGTATGCGTATATATACATTATGTATTGCATATCCCAGAGTTTGTTTGGCCACGGTAAAATCCTGATACAGCAAATTCTGTGCATAGAAAGTTTAAATCTAATACGTGTTATCGCTGTAGAATACAGTAGATCACTTTACTTTAGTCTTGAATGTTCGTCACTTTCCAATGTGTATTTAAACGTGGTTTAGAGGTTGGTTCGAGTAGATTGCTTGTAAGGTTGAATTATAAATAATCTTCCTTGAAGGTTATGAGAGCCTTCAAGTGTTTTTGCTTATACATCTTTAAAATATGTCTTTCATCGCCGCGCTCTCCACCTTCTCCCTGAATACCGCACTTGGACGAGCAAATAGCGAATCAATCCTGTGGTCTGTTCTGTAGCTAAACATAGATGTGATGTAGTACGCTGCTATTTCAGCTAATGCATACTGTTAGCACGGGATTAAGGATTGGGATTCAGTGTAATGTTCCATAACTTGTACAATAAACTCTCGGAGAATGTGGATAGAATGCCTGTGCTGAAACCTCTGGCTCCAATCTCTAAGATAACTTCACAATAATAGAGGTGCTGAAAAAAGGTTAGGAACCACTGGACTAAGGTGTCGCTCATAATGTTTTTACACGTTGTATTCCCTGCAAAATATTCCTGTTTGCTTTCCTCACAATCCTGTGCTGTGTAAATTGTATATTGCTTATCAGATTTACCATTGAGTTCAATTAGCTTGAGGTTATTTACAAAGAGAACCCACATCCCATGTTAAATGCGCAGCTCCGTGGTTTTGAAGCAAAGTTTTTGCCTGAGGTTATGTGAATTTGTTTATAGTTGGTTTATTCATGATTGCAAACTTTGTCGAACTTGCTATTTTTGCTGTTGTGTTGGTATACAGTAATTCTTTGTATTTGGCATTATTGGCTCCAGAGAATAACTGGTTTAGAGGCGTGGAATAGCCGAGGTCATGCAATAATTATTCAAAAATATAGTAATAAGCCAATAGTTTCACCCCATTTGTGTCTTTAGGACAGTGGTTCTTTACCTCTTATTTCCAAGCGCCTCTTTTTTGATATTTGGGGCTTAGCCTTAAGGTTAACGCCCCCTAAGCCTATGCTTATACTGACCTCAGTAAGAATTTGCTAATTTGAAAATATCAGTTTCAATATTTGACAAATCTCGAGTCTCCCTTATCACATATCTACAATCTACTTCACGGCTTGGTTAGCAGGTTTATTTTTACTACGCTGAATCATTTCTCGATCAAGTATAGAAATTGATAGGCCAATGGCAGTAATTTGATTTTCATGTCGAGTATTGAGATATTCATGTAAATGTAAACATATAGTGACCCCCATAGCGCCCCAGATCTCTTTCCATCCCTCCAGAGTCCACATCACATCACTCTAAATAGCCTTTGTGAAATGTTAATATTTAATTTACCTTTTTTTATATATTTTTTTCATAAATTACGTCATAACCAACAATATATCGCAGCTGTAGGCATATTTGCATTATGTCGTAACTGATCGAATGATATACCGCGCCGATTGGAACGTCATAATCAATCCTATCCGTTTATTCGTCATATTCTACGAAAGTAAAAAATAAACAATCCTTCTGATGAGTTTCTGGTTGCCTCAATAGGATATATATAGTGCTTATGCATTTCCTGTTTTTCAGTCTCGGTTCAATGCTAAAATCTCAAGCTAATGTTTCAATAGCTGCTTCGAACCGGATGTTTATGAGAAATTTGAAATAACTTTACCGGAAATTATGAACTTTTTCCCTGCGTCCTCTGCTATTTGAGGAACCAATACGGAAACTCCCTGCTTTAGTAAAAATTACCTTAAGCTATTTGAACAACTTTGGTTATGCTATGTTTGACTATGTTCAATATTACGAGATACTACATGTACTTGTCACGTACCATCCAACTCGTTTAGCGACCGCTAGCACTTACAATTGTTCTAATGACTGGCAACTCGAACTATCTGAAGATATTTTTTATTTCGTGGGAGCGGACATTGGTCGTTAAGTAAGGAGTTCGTTTACATTCCAATTCGCTTTACGACCCAGCTATTAAAGCGGAACCGGGTTGATAGTGTGGAGTCCATGTATTAAAATAGTATAGTATAATAGTAATCTGCCTGTCGCGTTTTATTTATCTATAGCTTTTGTACGTTTACATTTATTGCTAAAGGTTCGTATAATTATCGTATACCTTGAGTGTTCACATTTTACGAATTTTTTTATCGTCGTTAAACGAAACAACGTTACTCGGGGATCTACTGTATCTAGATCGCAGATACATCACATATATATTCAGTAAATACGACATTGACATGTTAGTAAAGTAGCGCTAGCATTTCTATCACCCCAGTTACCTCACCTGTCCAACCTATTCCAGTCTTGCTACCGACGATCACCCTACTCGATTTCAAATACTGTAATTTCAAATACCCAGACATGACCATTCTACCAGACACTGTCTGATTGATTAGGGGGAGATACAGTGATATGATTAGGGATAGTTCAATGTTATTGTCGGCGAACATTCTATTTCATTTTAAATACTGTTCTTCCATACATGACCATACACGCTAACACTTCCCGACTTAGTGGGAGCTCTGATAATATTCCTTGATGGTTCAATGTTTAGCTTTAAACTCTGCTAACAGATCAGCTCAAATTATCCACTTGAAACATATATTTGAATCACCAACTAAACTTTCCCTGAAGATCTAATATTTTGCTTCAAATCATGCTAATATATCAGGTGAAATTACCCACTGTCTTTAACATGTATTTTACTGGTAAAATTCCAATCGCTAGTGAAATCCATTTCAAACGGCTATCCTCATATGCTTAACATACGTGTTCACTCAACGAATCTACTCCACATGTGAAATCCAAAACAGCCTATCGAACATATATAAATCTTTTTCCATCGCATACGTCATAGCGCTCTTTTTCTCGAAGTTCTTTTTTCGTACGCTAAATCCATCGTTTACCACGTGAGTGACGGCAAATATCTCCTTCGAATGCCGGATTTCGTTTCTGTTATTACTCGCTCGAGTGTTTGCCTATCCCGAGATATGGTAAACGTATATTGTTTACCGTATTTGTCTGCGCATAACTCGGATTGAATAATTTGACTTGGAAAGTTAGCACACAACCATTCAAAATCGAATTACTTAGCTGGAGTCAATTTCGGTCGAATGATTTTTGTACCATTTTATTCTTATCTGTATATTAATCTAATCTAATCTGTGAATCAATATAATCTATATCTATATATTATATATCGTTGATAGCGTCCAGGCCAGAACTTAAATCTGCCCCCCTATATATAATTTTATTTATAAACTGTTGCACAAAACAATTATGAAGTAATTATGCAATGTCTCTCGAAGCATAATAATTTTTGTATGAAGTCTATATACTATATTTTCTTTTTCCCGACTTGTATGAATTGTGAAGCAACCAAACCCCCGCCACGGGCATTAGTAGCACCCTTAATCATTTGAATCGAATTTACTTACAAAAATGCAACTTAGATATGCAAGCCTAAATACGGTAATAAAAAACAGATTTGCAGTGTCAACGGGGCTTCAATAAACGCAGTAGTCGCTTATTTTGAGATGAAAAACATTCAGCTGTTCGCGTATATGTAATTTTTATTTTGTTAATTCATCAAATTGAACCTCAGAATCAGCCTCGGGGTCCGTCTTCTATGATGTAATTCCTCAATACTGTCTAGATTGTTAGCCTTTTTTAATTAAAACAAATAGTTGATGAAATACACAGAGTGAACTCGTAATTTGCACCTAACCACATGTAATTTCAAACATGCTCAATATTTGTTGAAGCTAGTCAGTATTACAAGGACGATAATTGTATTTTTACACCGTGGCATAGTGCTCATCTATTTAACCTTTATATATTAACAAGGCCTTCAATGAACGCAAGTAAGCTTATGAAGTATATTGACATTTCTTGTTTGATTACGAATAAATTATAGTTTATTCGCTTTCCATGTTCCTCTGCTATACTATGACGCGTACTATGATAAATATAATACTGGTAGTTGGTATACAGTAATCCCTCACTTATCGCGGGTATTGCGTTCCAGAACCTCCCGCGATAGGTGAAAATCCGCGAAGTAGAAACCACATATTTATTTCACAATTTGAATATATTTAAACGTATTTTAAACCATTATAAATCACCCCCCCACTCTTATTTACCTTATTAACCTTTCCTACAATCATTTGACCGGTTATTTATTTATTTTTAATCTTTTGGTGCTTGAACATGCTAGCACTGTACGGCACGGCATTTATCACGAAATAAAATGCTAACAATACAATATTATATAAAATCCGCGATGTAGTGAATCCGCGATATAGCGAGAGACGACTGTATATCCCTTCCGCCCACATGTCGCTTCTTGCTAGAGGTTTCATCGCTTCACAATATTCCTCCATCATACTATGAAGAGTGCTATGATATTAAGCAATATATAATACATGTAGGCAGTGTATATCCATTCGCACCATGCTGATACTGACGTGTATGTTCGTGTGTATATAATTTTTATTCAAACTTATTTTTACTTTGAACCTCAAACTCAACCCCGGGGTTAGTTTTCTATACTACAATTTTCCACCATTCACCTTCACATACTATCCAATTCATTTACTAATTAAATCTAAGTAGTTGATCAAATACACACTGAAATCGTAATTGCTACTTAATCACATGTAATTTCAAATACACTCGGTATTTGTTGAAGCTATTTATCAGTATTACAAGAACGATAATGGTTTTTGACACCGTGCTGCATTTTCCATTAACGAATATCTAACGTTGTATCGTTCTTGGTAATTTCATTAACACCTACCAGCAGCTCGATAACAGTCCGTGGGATAATTAGTGCCGAGTCTGTAGAACTGGCCATAAAAGACCATGTATATCTCTGTGAGAACCGCTGTCTTGGTTATAAAACTAACCTTTTGATAATCAACATCAGGTTTCCAAGACTTTCGAATCGTGAGGAAAACCGCTGTTATGATAATATTGATAATCTGAAACTAATACCGAAATAATTGAGGATTTCAAAACAAGCTTATCGATGCAAATGTGGCGTGATGGGGCGGGTGTGTAATACATATCATCGCAACGGTCCCGTGTCCTCGCTATATTGTCATTTCAGAGTCCAGTTAATAAAGCAGTCGCTCCGTCATTGCGTCATCGGTTCATGATGTGATGTTGTGTTGATTCCGACTGAATGATGTGTTGTTGTGTTGATTCCGACTGAAACTGCGTGGATGATATTCTAACGCCTGTTATTGCAACCTGTCTGCGAGTATATTCAATTGCGTTTTCTCCCTACTCGACCTTCCATTCCCCTTTCACCATGTCCGGCGTACAACGTATTATTCACGAGTTTCCGCCTTTTAATGACGCAAAATTACATCAGTTTCGCGACGTCTCGATCCCACGCTCCTATCAAAGGGTCCGAGTTGAATGCGCCAGACTGCGTTACGTCTCCCACTGTTCGTAAAGTTTTTCTCTACATTACGTAACTAATATTCAGTAAAATTCAGCTAACGTAATTTTCTCAACACACTGCATTCAAATGGAACGAAATATATAATGTTTTATCCATTTTTAAACAAACTCTGTTCAAATGAAACGAAATATGTTCAGTAGTTCTACTCGTGTTTTATATAAGTGGTTCCAAGACCGTAGAAACGGAAACTTCTTCAGTGGTGCGCAAGATAATATACTACTGTCATGTATTATTAAACATTTAATCACTTACATACATATATGTAGGAATCTGACCAACTTTAGAGATATTTTGAGGTGATATGATATTTGGAGACAACCTTCTAAGTTCGATACGTGACTATAATATAAATTGAATATTAGGTTTCAACTTCCAAACCCCTTGTTCTCTGCAATAAGGCCCAGTTACCCAGCGAACGCCCATGGGTATAGAAAACGTTTCTTGATGGAGGAGCAAGTATGTTATGAAGAAATGAACAAAATTATACTCATGTTCTATGACTAACTAGCACAGTAGCTCCCAATCCCTCTACCCTCTGTAATAAAGACCAGATTTCCAGCGGACGCCCATGTTTATAGAGAACGGTTCTAGGAAATTGGGCAATTTTAATATAACTGAATAAACAAAATTATAATCTCGTTGAATAAATTACTATAACATTACCTTCAGCATTGTGAACAAATCAACCATTTGATTTAATCCATCCGATCATTCATCAGTACTGTAGTTCGTCCAGCGTCTATGCATTAACCACTTAGTATTCCAACTTCAGCGTTAATTGCTATGTTTCAATCGCATGCACTTGGTATAATCCATCAAATCGTGATTAGTATCATCAGCCCTCAATAACAACAACAGCAGCAACTTCCTACCTACATACTTAGCGATATTCATGAATCATATGGTTGAAGCGTGGGTGGGATGTCCATTATCTGGGTTGTCCGAATATCTGAATCATATGTCTGGGACTCCACGTGGTAAATATGTTATTCTGCACGTGGGTGCTATGACTTATGAATCATCGTAATTCAGTGGCCTAGGTGTATAAGCAATACAATAATTTTGAGTAGGAGAAAATTTCCTTTGCAATACTCCATTCACTGGACCAGTGTTTCTTATCAATCTGTGATACGTAACATTGAATATGAATAATAGTTTTTCACGGATATCTTGATTATCCCTTTTTTATCTAACTTTCAAGAATTTGTGTTTACGAGTGGCTGGCCCTGTTGACGTGTGTATAATGTGGAATAGAATTAAATTTAACTATATTTGAATTTGAATCGCAACCCTTTTCTGTATTCAAAATAATTATATATAATCCTAGAATAAACGTTATTATTTACTGACTCCTTCCTGGTACTGATCCGAGGTGAGGAATGTGATCTGGAATTCTAAGAACCACTGATTTAAAGGAGGTTACTGACATAGTACTGATTGTATATTATCTGTGTGAAATATCTATGTTGGAAGGCCTGACATAGGATATTATGAGAAATAGAATGGAAACTAATTGTGTAAGAAAATGTCTTCTGCGGAAAATGTTGCTGTAAGATATTATCGCGTAAGGAATTGTCCTTAGGAATTTAAATTCTGTAATGAATTATCGCAGTAAAAACCTGTCGCATTTTATCCATACTAACGATAGGAGACTGGAATGCGTCCAGAAATGTTTGTGAAACTCCTGCTTGTGTGGTCAATCACTCAAAACATCATATTACGTTGATGACATTCATCGTTAGCCGGGATCATCTTAAAGTTAGAAGATAATTGTTTTGTTCATAAACACATTACAGTGCTTGCAGTTTGAAATTTTCAGCATACTGTATCAAAGATTGCGTTATTGAACGTTAGTTTATTTACGGTTGGCCGGTTCCAAATCTAATGCTAAAAGACATTGAACATTCGTTGCGATTGATGGAGTAGCGCTTCGAAGCTGCAATGTTTGTTCTGTTCAAGCTGCTGCTTACGATAATGTCATTTTGTAACCTTGAAACAACCTTGAATTCGCCCACTAACCTTTGCCAGGATTAATTTTGACCTGACAGTTTAAACCAGCAGTTTCTTTATTGCGTTTCATAGTGACGGACGTTTCCTGATTATTCCGTGACAATGAGTAAGCTGATTGTCGCTGCTTGTTCTTACTTATCCCAGATTATAATTTCACCTCCGACTTCTATTGTTTATTCTCGTGAACTTGTGGTATGGGGTGAATGAAAGGGGTAAATGAAGCGCCTTTACCTCGAACAGAAGCCTCTTTATTGCGTTGTCTCATCGATCACTTGTTCAAATTTTCAATACGTTAATCAGTTAATTGTTTGAAACCGAAGTTAACCACCTGTGTAGGGACAAATACATAAATAAACAAAGAAGAAATACATCACCCACTCGATAAATTACTTTTAATCTTCAAAATTGAACTTTCAAAGTGAGACGTATTCTCAAATTTATTGCATTAGTTTGTATTAGCAACGAAGCATAGATTTTTCAGAACATTTATCTATTATACAACGGTAGGCGCATTGAATGTATAGTTATATCACCTCTGTTGGCAACCGGCGCTCCATGGAATATGCTCAGTAAATTATGTGTTTTTAAATTGTATTTCCGATCATATAATATTCATTACCATTAATTACAAGCCTCAAAATATCTCAACATTGCCTTGATATTGTCGCATTCGAATTTACATAAGTTTTTTTAGACTTGTCGGAGTGGGATAATTAATGTTCAGCTCGCACTTAACTTGACTTATGTTTATCTTAGAGCTAGCTCCTTTGAAGAATACTCAGATCACGTATCCCAGAAAATTCTTTGAATTCAGGCGTTGGTGTATATGTAGTATCTGATGTGAATCTCGCTAACTTGAGTAGCCGAATAAATCTTTGCTAATATTAGCTCTTGCTCCATATAAAAACATTTGATTTGTTTGTTATCGTATTTCAAACGCGAGTTGATGCTATCTTTTCGCTCTTGTAAAAATATTCTCGAAGCTTGTGGTAGATATTATCTCGCGTTCCCAGAAATATCGGATTTTTATATGTAGACGAATGACTGTGGTTCATATGCGAATAAATGATTAGAGGTCTGTGGCTTGCAAGACGGATCAGTACTTAAACAAATTCCACAACATAGCTGGATAAACATAAATGTACTACTCGCTTAACGACCGCTCCTCATCTTTGCGACCGTCAACACGATTAGAACACTACGGACCAGTAGGCAAATATCGCTGTAAGAATTTGGCGTGAGAAATTGTCCGTAAGAGACAGTCTGGTTCCTGTTGAATATTTGCAACTCAACACTTTTTGCACAGTTCCTTTTCCATCTCTAGTGAAAGTGTGATTTTTTTTAAACTGAAGCGTCATTCTTAACTACGACCTGTGATCCATGAAATAGTTGACAACATGTCATGCGTATTTCGGCTTCCTTATAACGACTCCGTCGCCTGTTACTGCCAGTTTTGTATATTTATGGTACAGCGTGTTTTTTTGCCTATTGAAGCGTAGTAGACACTAATGTAGTGTGTTGGTAATAGTCACCCTGTAGGCTGCATGTTTCAGCCATATATGGACTCGATAATTATAATTATCGTGAAAGGGTAAATGCGTATTAGAAATATACTAGGGGAGTTCCGTAGACTAAGTCGACTTGATTCACCTTTCCAAGTTCGCACTAAAAACACACCCACGGCAACACAATGCCATCCGCTGGTATATACTTTTGCATATGTTCTGTTATAACGTTGACAAGAGAGAAATGTAAAATAAAAATACGTGAAGTGTTTATCATGCAAAGGTATCAAAGCCAAAATTCCTGCGTAAACGCTCAGCGAGTGCAACTGCTAGCGCATCATGTTTATGAATGTTTGGTTGAGTTGGGTTTGGTTGAGTTGAGCGACTGTACGTGGTAAAATTAATTCTGTGATTTATCTCTGTTACAGTGAGCGCTAAACATGAACTGTTTATAACATTGGCTCTATAGTAAAATTCGTTTCGTTAAACGTTATTTCACTTGAAGTTGACGTTAAGTGGGGTACTACTATTCATTGATTTTTCCCTGTTGCAATGAGCGCTAAACGCTGTTCATTTCATCGGGTCTATGATAAAATTTCGTTTCGATCAACGTAAAGTTTCGATTATCGTCGTTTCACTTGAAGTCACACTTTTCAAGAACCTGTGTAATCCAAGACGTTAAATGGAGACCAATCATAATTACAAGCAAATGTTCCATGGTAAAATAGGTTTCATTTAATGTTTTGCAATTTCCTCGAACCTATTAAATGTGGATCAAATGTTAATTCAAAGTACTGCGAGCAGATGGTATCGTTAATCTCCTATTCTGTTGATTCCGGTGTGATCACAGAGCAACAATATCCTATTTGAATCGGAGCGAGTTTGCCCCCGATGGAATCTAAGCTTCCGCACATGTGTAGGCTTAGTTAAATGAACCATGTTGTAATTAAAATGGAAATAGAGTCGGTGACTATTTTCGCGCTGTTTGTCTTTCGATCACAAAGCAAGATATGAAACGGGACGGCTGGATTTATGTATTCAGGGGATTAGGGAATTTTTGCGGTTCTGGAATCCGATTTTCCGGGGAGAAAGCGCTCGCATTATCGGAGCTAATTAAGCATTAGCTTGTCATTTGGTGGAAAATAGTCTTCTAGTATTTGATGACCGAGGGGAACTCATCAGCGAGCCAGTTTGTTGGGACGTCATCACGATAAGCTGGATTACATTTTTAATAGTGTTAAGACACTTTTGACAAAGTTTCTTGCTATATAGTGAGCCGTAAACTGATTTTGGGTTAAAATTCGTGGATTTTTGTATTTTTTCCTGCAAGTTTAAAAAAGTTTAAATCTGATTTGCGTAATGTTCATGGACAATCAACAAACACAAATACAATGTTGTAGACTGAAATAAACTGGCATATTTTGAATTTACTCCCCACCACTGGTACCAAAGACTTTTAATAGCTGATTGATTTTGAAATTGAGACTTCCATTGAAGCAAACCTCATATATATTTTATTTGCTAATTATGTTAAATTATGACGTAATGTATTTAACCTGAGCTGAGTATACATTACATTTTCCGTTCAATCATTTAAAAATCAATTTATCAACATTAGCTTTCGAAAGACCTTTGGAGTTAGCTAATCAAAACCAACGTGCTTAGACAAGGGGAAATCATTTAAACCCGCAAAAGGCAAATTAGAAACGAAATTAAAGAACATGGTATGGTAGATCCCCACTTAAGGTCTTGAATAGATTCTTGGAAAGACAACGTTGAACGAAACCAATTTTACAATAGGCAATGATATAATATATATAATACCTTTAGCTTTCATTATAAGAAGAATAATTTTGCTAGGCAAAAATTGAACGTAGCAAGTTTTATCGCCATTCAACGGAAACAATAACGAACATGGAGCACTCACAAGGTTCTTATTTTGCCATCTAGGGGACGTCTAGATTGGTCCCAGGTGGGTTTTTATCCCTTCCTGTCTGGGGTGTCTCACCGCAATTATAACATGCTTCCAATGACAAATGTACTTTACGCAGCGAGTGTATATTTCCTTGCTACACGTGATGTTCAAACTCACAAGCATCGATTTAACTCCGGATCAAATATCGAGAATTAGGAAACAATCGAAGTGAATTTCTCCATTTCGAATGTAGAATTATGGTTTGAAATCTAGATTGAAAATATCGGGAAATTCAAAGTACGAAGAGCGTACGAAGTACGAGGCACTACTGTATAAGCTTCATCGCGTATCCGGGAATATTTATGATATGAATCAATACTCAGTATTGTGAACATAACAACAATAATTCTCCTGCTATACATCAAAGAGCTTTTAACCAGCAATTGATCGCATTTCTTGTTCAATTAGATAAGAGTACACTGAGTACTTTGATACACTTACCGTTATCGTTATAACTCTTGTTTTGCTAAGAGATTAAGTAAATGGTCAAAGTAATGGTGTAATCTCCAACGTAAAGTCAACAATGAATCGTTCTCAATGACTAGTTGTATGACATTAAATAAAATACTTAATCCTAGAAAGGTTACCTGTACTATGTTATCACGAGTGTAAGATGTCACGAACCTAACTGGAATAGAAATTTAATAAATTAAAGGAATACAGAGACCTCGTAGTACGAGATTCTACTGTAATCATAAAGTGCGAAATAATTTATGCTATATTAGTGGAGTGGAAGTGGCGAGTGTGATTTTTATTTTTGAATTACCTAGTTTAATAGATTTCCTAAAATCCGGGACTACAAAGTCTGGTGTACGTCTGTATTTTATTTTGATAAATATTCGACATGTCTAGTCAGTTGTGTCCTATGTCTGAATATTGCAAGCCTGCCTGCTTCGTGTGCAATAGATTGTCTCGTGGCTTACTGTTATCTGGAGTTATTGCAAATATTTTGCGATTTTATCATTTACCATACATCCTAAACGTCCAATGTGTAGTTATAATATTTATATTGCCTTGTGGTGATGTATTTGTGTCTTTTTTTTTGTATGAAATCGTGGCTAAATTATGATTGTAGGTTGTTGTCAAAAGGGAATTGGAATAGTTAAAATCTGCCCATTCTTATTTTCTTACATGCGCGACCACACTGCGTGTAAATTGAAGCCTATACTACGCGAGGTCATCCGCAGTCTTTTTCATTCAAAGTTAATTATTGCGGTTTTCGGTGATTTCACGTCACATGTCCTTGGCACTTAACACAATCACGAGTTTCGCATTATTTCTCCTGGATTACTTCCCTCTATTGAGACTACAATTGCCTTGTTCTTCCTTAAGCACCTTCGATTTCCGTAATTTGAACAACGTTTGACCTTTACCGCTTACGTTTTGCTTCGCTGTACTTTAGATTCAGCAAGCTTTCAACTTGTTTTTTGCATGTAAACATTTATTGAGCTTATAATTGACGTGTTAGTATTGGCGTAATCGGGTGACCTTTGTATGTAAATAATAATAGTAGATTTTTTACATTTAAGTTTATGGTTACTTTCTGTTGCGTGGGAACAAACTCCGCGTAAAGTTAAGTTAAGTTAAAGTAGGGGTGTCCAAACTTTTTGCCAAGAGGGCCATATTTGATAAAGTGAAGATGCCCGCGGGCCAATAGTTCCTTCTGATGTTTTTTAACCACAAAAGTTGCATGCAAATATACACTGCTATAGAATGATAGATGTCGTAGATCACAAATCAATTTTCATTTCTGCGCGGCCGAATCCGGTTTCATTCGAAATGCAGCTCCCTGTTACGTCATATTCTACTTCCTTTGGAAATGCCAAGTACATTCTCGTTACTTAGAAACAATCGACGTACGCTGTGCTTGGCAGCTACACCATACAAATTAGAAATTGCTATTTCCGATTAATTCGTTGTATGCCGTATTGGCCTATTTCCGGGCTGCAAGCTGCAACTTTGCCATTGAATTCTGACCACTGTGCCTCGCCGATTGCACCTGCACATAACCTGGCATATAAAAATAAATTAAAGATCCGTTTATCACACAGATAGTAGGTTTCCATAATTTGTGCCTAGTCTTTCAAGTGTCAAATTCAAGAAATCTTACAGATAATCAGCAAGGACCAGGCTTGAAAGTTCGACATTATTTAGAATATATGAGGGCCCCTATTTATTGCGATCGCTTTGGGACAGTCTCTTTTTGATACTAATAACTTGCAGATAACATTAAGTGAAGGATATGAATATGATATACAGTGGATGCTGCTTATTGTGATCGCTTTGGGACAGTCTCTTTTCGATGAAAATAACTTGCAGATAACATTAAGTGAGGGATATGAATATGATATATGTTTTGGGACCTATTGATAATAATACTCGATTGATAATATTATGATCTCATTTAAACATCCCAAGAAGGAAACAAGGAAGTGGGTGTATTGGGAAGTAATTCCTGACAAACGACGGAATATGATTTTGCCACAATTTTAATCAGACTGAAAGAAGTTCGGGCCAATTTTTGCTGAAGAATTGGTTGTGGTTTTTGTGTCTGAATTACCTGTCTGTTTAATATTTGTGCGTCACGAGGGAGAGTTCGATTTCCTTAAATGGCTTTCAATTTCCCTGTTCTGGCAAGGTCTTTCTCAATGCCGGCTACTTCGTATTTAATATCTGAATACATTGGATTGATAGTTGGCCAATTGTTTTCTACTATTTCCTTGGTTTTCGGTCGATTGCCGCCCACATATGTGAATGCTGTGACATGAACAATGCACTTGCACCACTGCCAGTCAAGTCTGAATCAATTTGATGTAATTTTGATCGAACCCAGCTTTTCATGCCTTATTTTTGCTTAGTTATTGTTTGTAATGTCGTTCAACTAAAATGGGGACTAATCTGGGGACTGATGCATCTAATTAACGGTTATATACTTCTAAATATTTACCGAACTTGAAATGCCTTTTTTTAAAGCGTCCCAGGTTTATACTTATGAAAATATAGAAGCACTATATGTACATGATGTTTTGTAGAGCAGATATAGAAAAGAAACTGCAGCTACAGAAGTTAAAAATTGCGATTAGTTTAGTTCCTTACCGTGTAATATTTACTGATCACCACAATGCATCATCGTTAATCATTTTTCTAATTTATTTTTCAGCAACATAATTCTCAAGAGCTAAAATGGGTCGATGGTGGAAAGCAGTTGTTTCAAGTTTCAACACGTCTCGTTTCAAGCGTCTACACGACAGATGCTCACATCCACAACTTCTTTGACAGCTGTCAAAGGTCAAACAGTGGGACAGCTAGTGAGCAAGATGTCGTCAAATATCTCAAGGTATGATAGAATGCAAATATTGAATTCTGGGGCCCGAGTTATGAATGAATTTAATTTAATTCATTGATTGATTGATAAAATATTACAGTTGTCTCCCGGTATTAAAAATATTAAAGTGAAAGTTCAAGTAACATTTTTGTTTTCAAAACTCTTTATCAAATGCAAATCGCCATTTAAGAACTTTACATTTTCATTCCCTCTAGTAGAGGCTCTTTATTGAAGAATATTATGGATGAGAGAAAATTTACTTGGGAAGACCTCGTTATGTACATGTACTTATGAATAAATCATATGTGTTTTACAAAAATATTTATTGAGCAGTTGAAATGAGGCATTCTACATTTGTCCTGGGCACATTATTAGCTCGACCCTGGCCTGGTTGTTAATTGCAAAATGTTTGCCATATCCAGGGATTGCAGGCAGCTGAAGGTGGAGCCATCATTCAATTTCTACCAACAGTTCTCAATCAATTGTTTCATCTCGTTGCGTCACACAAATCTTCAAAAGATGTCAAGTTGAACTGCATGAAGTCGCTCGTTCATATTGTTACTGTCTGTACAGAGCATGAAAATCACAAAGAAATACTGAAGAAATACATAAAGGTAAGTTGATCCATAGTAGATATCTAGAGCAGGGATTAGACCTCGGGGAACCTGGGACACTTCAAGTTCGGAGGCCGCTCAAAAAAAGACATCGAATTACAAAAAAAATATACTGATCTGAATGATAAACCGCAAACGGCATTTCTTCTAAAAAAACAGCGAGTGGGCAGAGTGGAGTGTGCGAATTGATGGCAATGCACCTTTTTTTTTGCTATTTTAATGTGCCTACCTGCATGAATATCGCCGACTTTACCTCTTGGCATAGACCAATTCACTATTTTGCCCTCGTATGCAGCTCTTCGATGTGCAATATTCTGTTCTTTCAGTATATGTTCGTCACTGAACCCTGGGAAGATTTTAAGAGTTATACAGTCCATGAAGAAGTTGTGACAAGCATGACAGAACTACTTCGACCTTCTGTCACAGATTTTCTGACGATGAACAAACTTTTGAAACATCTCTGGTTCTTCCTCGAGGTGGTGACAAAGAGCATGGCACAGCATCTCATAGCAACTAAGAAGTAAGTAATAATTTTTACCGGACGGAATTTGGGGCAGCCTGCGACCATAAGAGAAGGAATGGACTTGGGACTTCTGGACCCACTGCAATAATATTTCTAACCTTCAATCTTCAGGTGGCAGCAGAAACGAAATGAAAGATTTCCAGTTTCTTTTCAACATTCAATTCAAAGTTTGCTCACGACATCTGTTCCTCATATAATAAGCAAATGGAAGGTAAAAATTTATTTTCACGAGTTGTCGACCTCCCCCCCCCCCCCNACCCCCCCCCCCCCCCCTATTATATGTCTGGAATTTTATTCTGTCAGCGAGGGGCGTAAGCGCAATAACATTGTGGTATTACATTTTTTTCCAGCCCCCAGGGATCATTTATACATTGGCATACCGCTGCTGTGTCAAGTTCTTTCTATCAAGTCTTTTTTCCATCTGTGGTTGCATCCTCCTATAGAATCTACATAGTTCAAATTGACCATACAGTTGTTTAGACTAATAGTCTCCGATCAATAGTCTTTATTTAATAGTTACATGGTTAATTTTACGCATAGTCGTAGATCACATCTCTAGAATATTATATATTTGAAGTTCAGAGTAGTTACTAATTTGACATTATCATCTCAATATGTATTTTTATAAATCATAACTTTTTTTACAGTCGCACTACAACGAAGTCCATAATGCAAATATGAGTCTTGCAAACTTTGTGAAAAGCTGTTTCAGATATCTTGATCGTGGAATTGTGTTCAAGCTTATTAACAGTTACATCGAGAATTACAATGTTGGAGATGCAAAGGTAATCTGTATAAATGGTTTTCTTTACTCATTGCAGCCCAAAACATTCATTACTAGCAGAGAAATGTGCTGCCTCTGCTGCCTGTGCTGCCTGTGCTGCCTGTGCTGCCTGTGCTGCCTGTGTGTCTTTAAAAAACTGTCAGCATCCAGTCATGTAATTTTTACCTGACCGCTATGGAGCGTTAGAGCAGTCCCTGAGCATTTTTTGGGGTGAAAAATGCAACCACCACATGCGTCGGGATACCATAAGTCACTGTATCAAATTTAATTCAAATTCCTCAAAGCACCGTACTTTCATGTGTATTACCATTACCGTGTATAAACCGAAAGTACGCTATTTAATTTTGTATAACGTAAAATCGGTTCCCTAGTAGTGCTTGAGCGTCGTACCGTATGACACATACTTTGAAATTTGGAAATGTAAAATCCCTCCTTAGCTCGCGGGCTGGCCCATACAATTTGGCTATAGCCACCCCCTAAAAATAGACCCACGAAAGATCCATGTTCAAAATCTCATATGCATTGCAGGTCCTCTTTGAATTCAAGTTTGAATTTCTTCGCGCAATATGCAGCCACGAATGTTACATCCCTCTCAATCTTCCATTCGCAGCAAACTCAAAGAAATCAAAAACAGGTTCGTCTTATTATTGAGCTTATTACATTGGACTCTCCATTACATATGGACCTTATTACATTGGATCCTCCATTACATATGGACCTTATTACATTGGATCCTCCATTACATTTGAAACCTCCATTACATACTGACTGCATTACTTTTGACTCTCCATAACATATGGACTTTATTACATTTGACCCTCCATTACATATGGACCTTATTACATTGGATCCTCCATAACATATGCACTTTATTACATTTGACCCTCCATTACATATGGACCTTATTACATTTGACCCTCCATTACAATGTTATTCACAACTTATTTAACCATTTATCGTGACTTTTTCCCGATGCTGTTCTATGGACCTCAACGATCACGTTATAATGGAGTTGAACCGCACAAATACGCCTAATTACATTTTACTTTCCATTGAAATATACCTCGAACCAAAATTATTAGTAGGAAATATTTATTTTCTTNCATTACATATGGACCTTATTACATTGGATCCTTCATTACATATGGACCTTATTACATTGGACCCTCCATTACATTTGAAACCTCTATTACATACTAACTGCATTACCTTTGACTCTCCATAACATATGGACTTATTACATTTGACCCTCCATTACATATGGACCTTATTACATTTGACTCTCTATTACATATGGACCTTATTACATTTGACTCTCTATTACATATGGACCTAATTACATTTGACTCTCTATTACATATGGACCTTATTACATTTGACTCTCTATTACATATGGACCTAATTACATTTGACTCTCTATTACATATGGACTTATTACATTTGACCCTCCATTACATATGGACCTTATTACATTTGAATCTCTATTACAATATTATTTACAACTTATTCAACCATTTATCGTGACTTTTTCCCGATGCTATTCTATGGACCTCAACGATCACGTTATAATGGAGTTGAAGCGCACAAATATGCCTAATTACATTTTACTTTTCATTAAAATATACCTCGAACCAAAATTATTAGTAGGAAATATTTATTTTCTTTTCACAATCAATCAAATTCATTATTTTCTTTCAACCGGTAAAGATGACGGTTGGTGGATAACGAATCGCGACTCGTTCTCTCCGTTTGTTGTAAAACCGAAAGGTTTGAACATGTGTGTGAATGATTTTTGTGTCATCACTAACTGTAGCTGTGAACTTTGAACTCATCATTAGTCATGTGGAACTCGCATTTGTACATTTGTATTGATCGTGGAACGTTCACTTATACAATGGCATAAGTTTGATGTTTGATATGAAATTAATA
This sequence comes from Halocynthia roretzi, assembly GCA_013436055.1. Classification (NCBI taxonomy): domain Eukaryota; kingdom Metazoa; phylum Chordata; class Ascidiacea; order Stolidobranchia; family Pyuridae; genus Halocynthia; species Halocynthia roretzi. The sequence continues at coordinate 38,755 of QRAM01000507.1, read as the reverse complement.
TGGTATTAATCAGTTGATTGTAAGTAATATAAATATCAGGATTATTTTAATGATTTTATTTCATGAATTTTATTGCAATGATATAAGGTGTGCAATTGAAAGTATTAAAACTCCAGCTTTGCAAATGTGGAAACTAATTGAAAAAAACATAGAAATTGTGAGTAGGAGCGTTTGGAATTACACAAACTTTTACTTTACCTGTTCTCAAATTTGCATAGCATGTTACACTGTGACCATTGGATTTCATCAAACATTTTCTCAATCCTTGTATGAAAATTTTCCTTCTTTTGATGGGAGTTTTCTCGACTTTTCAGATTACGATTACATTTTGAGTGAAGATTACTGCAAGAATCATTTTCTGGCTGGACATTTACTTCGCAGTTTTAATGCAGCTATATATGAACCGCCGGAGATACGGAGCATTGCTATCGAAACGCTCAGAAATTTGATCGCAAAGCATGCATTTGACGACAGGTTGAGTAGATTGTTACATAATTATATCGATGGCTGTTCATTTTCAAAAAAATGCCCCATAAACCTCCTATACACACCTCGGGAATGCTCGCCTAGCGTCCACACGATAAAAACAATGAACTAAATCAGTCGTAGTTACAAATGTCTTGATATCATTGTATGACGTCATAAATTCAAATGTGTACCTCTAAAAACTTTCCCGTCATGCACTAATTCTGGTAGGTCTGTGTAATGGGCTTATTCAGCCAAGGATGGTCGTCTAAGTAGTCTATATGAGGATACATATAAATTTATTTTTTATATTCGGTTTATTTAATGTTTAAACTTTCAAAGATTAATTTAACAAATGAAATATATATTGCAGGTACAACACGACGAATCACCAATCTCGTATTGCAGCATTGTATCTTCCATTCCTTAGGCTCGTGCTTTACAATGCAGGGCGATTTTCGTTGGAGCTGGAATCCAATGGATCTTATGTAAGTTGGTAACATCCGGGTGCCCTTGGTCAATTACCCTTTTTGCCCCCTTATAAATCCGGACTCTGGTCTTACTGATCTACACCGGATTACAGTTATCTCAATTTTTTTGGTTTCACTCGTGACCCTCTGGTTAATGCACAATTTAACATTGGCATTTTATATGCTTGCTGGTAAACGATGATTGGTTAGTTAGTTCTTTGCAAATCCATACCTGTGACATTTGATTCCTAATTTGACTCCATCTTTATTTTCTAGTTTCTATCAATGGAAATTTGTTATTACTTCTCGTTACTCGTTATTTTCTATCACAGTATTATTTTCGATCAATGAGAATTTGTCTTAAATCCAGTCTTCTCGTGACGATCTTGAATCGACACCTATCAAACTTCCAGACAGCTCTATGGTCAATTCATCTTCTCAGATGGACAGTAACAGATCTGGTGGAAGTTTAAGGTTGGGAAAAAGCAGTGATGCCAGTATGCTTAATGTAATCGGTAAGATCATCTTCTGCTAAAGAACTTAATACAGTTTTAAGTGTTTCAAAGTTTGCCTTCGCTGAGAAGGTTAAGGTTTGGTAAAGGTAATATTTTAGGTCACTTCGGGTTATATTATATATTCATTTGTGGGTCATCTCATAGTACACTCTCGGTTACGATGGAGGATGCTCCGTATTACCGAAACTCTCTTTTGGTAGGTTGCGTTTGATCTTTGAATGTTGATTGATTGTTCGTTGAACTCGATATTGACATTATTTGTCTTCGTTCAGGCTGTGCCCTTTTTCGTTTCCATACTTCCATGTAACTGATTAGACCAGACTTCAGTGGCTTCGTTGTGCTAGTTGATGGCACGCTGTCACCCAGTTTCCACATTTCCATGTTTATTCTAGTGTTATTACCCCCCATGCCATTGTTTAATCCAGACTTTGAATGTCGTGGTCTTGAGGCAGATTTTTTTTATCATATAATTGAAATAGGTCTCATAAATATCCACAACTCTTTCTCTATTTACTATTTGACCCATGAAAATTTTGCCGATTCTGATTCAGTTCTTCTTATTCTTTCAGCGAATCCAGGATTACTTTCACGAGGTTCCAGAACTTCCCTTGTTGGCAACGAGAGCCAGGCAGTTGCTGCATTGGATAAAGTTGTGGATAAGGTATTGTATGAGAAAATATTTGTTGGACATATGTGAAGAGCAGTGGTTCTTAACCTTTTTAGGGATCGACACCTCCTTGAATCGAAAATAAGTTCTCACAACCCCATTTGCAATATTTATTTCTATTTTTATGTTAAGGAAATCCCGTTTATTGCAAGATAAACGTTCGAGAAAAATAGTTACATCCATTTACATATGCATACAAAATAATATCTCAATTTTTAATGACTTCGTTGTGGTTGTTTATTCATAATAATACTTTGAAGCGAGGCTCCTTTTTTGAAAAGTTTTCAATGCAAAGAAACTTTATATTTTGTTCACAGAATCTAAGTTTATCAAGCACAACTCGTTATACCAACTCTGATCGTTTTGATTTGTCCGAATCTCGAAGTCTTCTTCTCTGCTTCCTCCAAGTTTTGAAAAACATTCCTCCGGATGCTCTCAAAGGATTCTGGTTGCAATCCACAACTGATGAATTGATTGAATTTTTCGATGTTTTGGAGTAAGTTTTTTTTTGTCTCTTATCCTAGGTAAAGTAGGAATAAAGTCGAAGTCGAATACAGTAATCCCTCACCTATTTGAACAGGATTTTCCTCGAATTATTAGTTTGAGAATCGAGTCTTTCGAGTCCACTGTACTACTACTATTCTATTCAAACTTATTTATTCTTCTTCAGAGTATGCATGCACCAATTCAGATATACCGGAAAAAGGCAGCAAATTCATTGTCTCAGGTACGTCAGAAACTTTAATTGCATTCTTTAAGTAAGTGTGCTTTGTGAGTGTCCCAATGCGAAGCACATATATTTATTTTCCTCCAAAATATTTTAAGTTGATTTATGTATCATTTACAGATGTTGTATTGTACTTAGAAATTATATGTTTGTGATTGGGGCCAATCGGGGCAATAGATTAGGGGGCTACTAGGCTCTTGCTCTTGCTCTAATAGTCTGTGGTTTCAATACTGTAAACCCTTGGTATAACGAACTAATAGAGAGGCAAGGATGTCTGTGATAACTGATAGTCTGCAATAACAGGCTACAATACCTCCCATTTTAAGGCCGTGTTCTATGTACAGAAAAGTATGATATGTCAAAGAGTGAATTATAATTAAATGCGATATTTTTATTTCGTTTATTCTTGGTGTTATTTTAATTCTGCATAATTCTTTTGTACTGCTCAAAATGCATCTAATTAGTAGAATTGTAATAGTGTAAATAAGTTTGAAATTATCAAGATACTGATTTTAATTGTTTGATGAGATTTTAAGTTTATCGATAAGTTTGAAATTGGAATTGTTTTTCCGGCCGCGATCTCCATCAGTTTTATCAGTTGATAACACAATGATCGAACAAACTAATCTCTCAAATTATTTTATTTCTTTTGCCGAGTTACTACTTGTGGCCGTTGCACGAACGGCAGTTCTGTTATTAATGGTAAGGAATCATAATTTTGTTGGAAGCATGCCAGCTTTTTATTTGATTTGCCATTTGATGCAATCATTCATGTTTTGTGATGCTGTGGAGTGGTGTAATCGTAATGTGATGTGATTGAAAAGTATCCAACATTCGGGAATGAAATAATTGGTGTTCTCAATGATGGTTTATTCTTTGATTAGCCCAGCAGCAGATAAAAATTTCTCACTACTAGAAAAACTGGTGCTTATTGCTACATGAAAAGAGATTTAAACAGCGCTACGAGACATATCATATCCGTTATTGCATGTGTATAGGAAATGACATGATATGTACTTTGATCCATTAGCATGATCTAGAATTAAACACTATGGTGTCCCTAGTCTGTAATTATTGTTAATGTAATTGTGTCCCTTAACAAACGTGTTCTGTAATTTTATATTAAATTATAATTTTATTTGCTGGTGGTGTGATGGTGTCACCTCAACGAAACGTTAATATTTTTAATAATGTGAATATTATTCCCATGATCAATCTTCTTCTATCTTTGTTTTTTTCGTTACTCATCTGAATCAGAAATGTTGTAAATAATTTTGTGCAAGTTCTGGTGTTCATCAAACTACTCAGTTGCATGTGAAGTAGAATTCAGCAACTCATGGTATTTTTTATCTATGAATACTCCATTGACTTACAGTTTATGTTATTTCAGTAAAAAAGTATAATGTTAATTTGAACAGTTTCAATGGTGGCATGATACTCATCCATATTCATGATACTCATATTTGATTGGGTGAACAACTTAAGATAACTTTAAATTGTGGTATGATCATATTTCTGACTTTTCTGCTTTCTCAACAAAAACCTTACATCTTCTTTCTTTTCAGGTTTGGTTCCGTTTCTAAAAAACCAAGCAGATCATTAACTCTTCCTCTTCGTGTTAGACCTGGCACAGCTCATCAATACAAGCTCAACGTGTTAGCTGAACCTTATGTAGCGCGTAAGTTAAATGTCTTACCTCCTTCTTTTTGTAGGCCTGACATCATTGATAAGGGGGTACCTACACATGGGGCCGAACACACCTAACTGGAACAGCGGGCCTCACTTGCATGCCACATCGACTATCTAATAGTGACTGGCATAAAAAAATCGATTTGGTTACTTACAAATCAAATAAATCAACTTTAGAGATGCTTCGCTTTGCTATTAATATAACATCAAAAACTATGGCACTGAATTCATGTTACGGGCCATACTACATACAAAAACTGCAGCTACCCGCAGGCCGCACAAATTCGGTTTGCGTCTACAGGTTGCCCACCTCTGAATTAAGATCTTTCAATAACAATGGCAGCTCGGACATGCCGGGTTATTATCATCAAATTAAAGTGATTTTAATATGAACCTTTATCTAATAGAAGCGGGACACATGGCAGATGAAGGTGATGCAGCTCAAAACTCGTTATTAGAGGCGAATCTTGCTGTAGAAGTTGGAATGATTGTTCTCGACGTTCTGGGAGAATTTACAAGGCATTTTAAGGTAGGGTTTGTTTTTCATATATTTATTCTATTCAAAATAGTTTAGAAGGTTCGATCTTCGCGTTCATGGTGAGGCCCATGAGTTGGATTTTTTAAAATCAACGAGATTAGTAGCAAAATAATCGCAATTTCCTAATTTCACCATGGGTATTATTGGTATCTGGTCTAGACTTGCCCATTGCCTAGTTTTGGCTGAAGTATATAGTTGTTGATACATGGCAAACACATAAATATAGCTGTGACATTACCACCAGGCCTACATACTATAATGTAATTAGTATCAATTTTAGTACAACATACTTGGTGCTTGTAAACTTTAGTTTATTTGGTTCTAATGATGTCAGTTGTCTGCTGATTAACACATACAAACTCCTGACAGTTAAATAGAAGTGGTATTTCCTTCATGGTATCTTTCGTGCTCGACTTATCTGGCAAAAGCCTAAAATACACCTCGGAATTTTAGGGGTTGACTTGTAAGCCAGCATACTACAGTAATTCTGAATAACAACGGAATGATTCATGTTTCCTTATGCGAAGGAAACATGGCGCTAGGTTTCGAAAGTCGTGCATTCGTGTGAAGGAAATGTGGCGCTGGGTTTCGAAGTCGTGCATACGGATGCAGATATCTGTTCTTTATAGTGTAATATCTCCTTGTGCAAAGGAAATGTGGCGCTAGGTTTCGAAGTTGTGCATTCGTGTGAAGGAAATGTGGCGCTAGGTTTCAAAGCTGTGCATAGGTGTATGCAGATACCCGTTAACTTGTTTTAGCATAGGCTTATATCTTACATTATTGCAACTCCTCAATATGTCTAAAATACCAAATAATGTTCAAGAATGCAAGAATCAAGAATTACATTCTATAAAATGAAGTCAGCCATATAAGAAACTACTTGAATATCTCCTATCTAAGTCTGAGCTGGACCTGGTCGCTCTGCTACTTTTATATAGGTCCATGGTTAACCCTACCCTATTTGTGAAAGTTTAAATCAACAATCTGAAAGTAACGATTCAAAATAGTCTTCATAAAATAGCTGTTGAAAAAGTGGCCGATATTTGTCTTCTCATGATTTTGGATATTTCTTTCATTTTTATCACTCTGGTATCTGCTGGTATCTGTGTAATATCTGTAATTTGTATATCTGCTGACAAAATCCATTCCAATAGAAAATAATTTTATTATTCAAATCAGTTTTTCATACATTCAAATGATTCGGACAAGATCACAATCTGGAGTAATAAAATAAACAACATGTCATAAGATCCTTATAGTCAAGACTTTCAATTAAAGGGCCGTGCACATAAGGCGGTGGAGAAGTAACTGTTTCCAGCAGTATAGCTTTCAAATGATGAGGTTGTAAGTGTAAAACGTAAAATCACAGCATGGATATCATCATTGCTCGTCCAAGGTTCACTGTCTCCCCATCTTGTTATTTCGATCGGGGAGCCATCGACGCCAAGCGACCTTTGATTCTAGTAATAAGAAAAGATGATACAGTGAGTCCTCTGTGTGCAAACTATCCTTTATATTATATACCCTGATTTTTCCCAATACGAAATGCCACTATTAAAATATATACATCCATACTATGAAGTGAGCCTTTATTCCCAGGGGGCCCTCTTCTCGCATCGAACAATTCATATTTCAATTCTTGATAACACTTTATAATGACGTTAAAGTAAGATGAAACAAATTCAGTCGTCTTATGAAAGAATTCCAATTAATATAATCAATAACATTCTCATCTCACGAAATAAAATCTAGATTGCTCTGCTGATAAATAATAAATAATATATATATATTTACCTCTCGATAGTACGTCATGCCAGTGACAACTCTTCTGCTGCCACCTGTCGGATTATTAGATCGTAGATACTGCAATATCGGTTCATAATTTGCGTTTGTTATGTCGCCAAGTCCTGTGTATCCCACATTCATACATCGAATATTATATGCATCACGGTTATCTCCCGAGGCTTGATAAATTCCAAAAAAACGTGTTGCCTAACACAATACCTTCGCATACATCTGTTATGAAAATAAATATGTTATTAATAATACATTTACAATGTAGTCAATAATTTAATTTTTAAATCCAAAACTACAGTGTTAGATAACAAAATGCAAAAGTTTGTTTGTTTGTCTCGAAACAATCGCGCCATTTCTCGAATGGGGACCCCTAGTGATCGGAATAATTACATATATACAGGGACACCTCACTCAACAGCGACTTGCACTGTGAAACTCTAATCGTTCCTTACACTTACGATCATTGGATTCCATTAGACATTTACAAATAACATTATTCAGATATTTCGTTAAAATTCGTGTAAACTGATATTTTATCATATTCTCATGGACTCGATCACCTGTCAGGTAAAATTAACACAATATTTAAAGATATTCTCCAGGTCATTGGAACCGATCCTGTTTGGTAAATAATTAGTTCATTTAATAGCTCATTTGAGAAGTATATGTACCTATAACAGCTTTTCGTTTAAGGCTTACCAGGGCAAGGCCGGGTCTTTGTGCTATTTAATTATAAACTTAAACTTTACATTCGAAAATATTTTTTCGCGCCTATATTTATTGCTGTATCATATACACCCACCAAAATACGGTTAAATACTTACCAGGGATATCAGGGAGCATAACATCTGTACATATTGGATGAAAGCGTTTCCCATAGCACATTCCAGCCAAACCAATGATAAGTAACAGCTTTAAACCAAACATGATGACTCTTTGATATTCTTAATTAATAAACAGACTAAAACACAATAAAATTATATAAATATTTTTGTATTTTTTAAGTATAATCGATAATTGAACTATTACCTAATCACTACTACTGGGTCTCGTTGACAAAGGGAGAGCAAAATTAAACGAAACAATGCAAGCGCCATATGGGTTTCGTGTTTAAATGTACTACAGCACCTGTTAAAATAATTATAGGACACAAAATAGGTTTAAAATATATACAGAGAAATATTCGAAGCTGATATCTCAGTTGTTTTATATATTACATTTTACGAGTGGCATTTCGTTCATGTATGTCTCCGTCAACCTCACACAAGAATGACAAAAAAAGTCTTAATATTCACTTATAACCTTAATTTTTATTCAAACGAGACGAGAAAAGTTTTTCAATAGATACTACTATAACACTTTTTACATTGCGCGAGGGTGGTGTAATGCCATATACTATTGTATAAGCTGTCAGCCCCTCCATTCTAATTTTACACAAGTCACCACTGCATACTACCACTGTCTGTAACTACATCATCTGTTGAAATTCTGGTTGCTCCGATGTTCATATATTGTAGATAGCGATAGCTGCTACTTGTTATGTGCTTTTGTTATTTCCTTTCAAACGATAGAATGATTAATATTTCCTTAGGCAAAGGAAGCTGAACGTTCGGTAGCAGAGATTAACGTAGGTTCGTTCAGATACTTTGCTACGAGTTTACGTAACATACAAACTGCTGAACAACATTAGGTAATGAGATCAATTGAAATGCTCAGTTCAACACAATCACAGGTACTATGATACTAGTTCTTTGTACAATACAAGCACAGTATCTGAAATCTCTTACACAGAGCTCTGACCAAATTCCATGCTGTAATACTTATTATATCTAATATGACCATTGTGTACTTGTGTGGCGATCATATTCTTAATGTAAGAAGCGAGAATTGATGCCTAATGAAGAAGTGACCTTACCGACTCATTGAATTATGATGTGATAATATAACACATTGGCGAATGGCATAAGCTGTACATGACTCTGGTATCTGTGCAATATCTATAATTCGTAAGACCATTAGCTGATAAAAATCCATTCAAATAAAAAATATGCATCGGTGCCAATAGATGCCAATAATATTATCAGTATTGTTTTATGTTTTACAGAAACATTTGCTCAGTAAGGATGGAGACAACCCATTGATCCAAAGAGTCGCTTCAGTTTTTCTACTGTTTCTCCAAATCAGTCAGTCGGAGACAGTGTTGAAGCACGCGTTTGCATCACTGAGATTGTTCATGTGTAAGGTATGTATAGCAGCATATTGTTATATAATTCGGTATGATCACAGTCCTATTTTGTGGATAAGGGAGTCTGAGGCTTGTTCTGTACTCTTTAACTTTAGGGGCCCACTGATTAGTGTCGCCTGGGGCCCACAGGTGGATAACAATCCTGCATTTTATGTTGGTCATTTTATATGTTTTTGAATGATTGAATAACCTTTCTTCACACATATATGTTATGTAGTTTCAATCAGCCTTGTTTCGCGGGAAAGCCGACCTCTGTGCTTCCTTGATCTATCACGCCCTCCGGTGTTGTAATTCTCGTCTTGCCAGCACCAGATCCGAAGCTTCTGCATTTCTTTATCTTCTGATGAGAACGAATTTTGAATTTTCGTCGGGAAGAAATTTTGTTCGATCACAGTTGCAGGTAAAATGAAGATAATAAAGAATGCCTTGTAAGCTACATAAATTTCAATACAGTTTAAAAATATCATAATTGTCTTGTGTACGCTTGCCATTTCTTATTAATATGCTCGTTATCTGTAGACATTCTATATTCGAGAAAATATTAAATCTTGTTTCATATTTTCAGATGATAAAAGCAGTGTCTCAGCTTATCAGCGAAGAGACTGGGATTGGAAATGCAAGATTTCAGAATTCGTTATCAGTTATCAACAACTATGCTGTCAGTGATAAAGGAATGCAGGTTAGATAACATTTGATCTCCATTTGAATTTTGTTCGGTGATTAGTGGAATACTCAGGTTGCAGGTTAGTTGTGATAAGGTTGTAAGTGAGATTTAATACCTTTGAATTTTGTCTTATATTTTGAGTTTAGGTTTAGGTTAGTTTTTAGCTCTGCAAAATTAGTTATTTAGCAAAATTAGCAAAGGTATTTGAAGTTGTATTTTTTCTCCTATGTTTAATCAGCCATGGTTATCGCGACAGTAGCGCTTTGAATGGAGGGTTGTGTGTAATTAAATGAATTTCAACAAGTTTAGTATTTCTGTCTTAAAGTTCTAATCCACGATTCTCGAATGATTAATTATTCACTGTCACATAGTTATTTCTAATTTTGGGGATCCAATCTTCGTCACAATACCCAAATTTGCATGCTTTTGCTTCTATCCATGTAACAGTTCCCTTTCACAATTCAGGCTCCTCTAGTAATTAATTTTATTTATGAAAAAACACAATATAAATGAACGTATTATAATTATCAACATATGAATGGCAAAAAAAAAATTATGCAAAGACAAAATATCGTCAACACGGGATGATGGAAAATAAGTAAAATTTATGCGGAAACAATTTGGTGTAAAACATTTTTTTTTGGTTGGAAAATCGTGTGGAAATTTTTACCTACTCATTAGGGACATCTAGAGGAACATGTATTCTAGGGAACAGAGTTAGAATTTGAACTCTTCTATGTAGTTCATCGAACTGCTTTGCTTAATTATATACAGCTATACCCAGCTAGATGCCCTGAAAAAATTATCATTATAACATTAGTGAATATGAGATTAGTTTTTCAAGCCAAGTTTCTTGGTGACATGAGAATATAGTTTCCGACATATTATTGAACTATAAAATGGTATACGGAAAGCTAACCAAGCATTTCACATCAATTACTGAGGTTAATTAACTGAACATATCAAATGAGTCATTAGAACTCTTGGATTGGTTTTCTTGTTTGATATTAAGATTTAATATTAAGAGAAATAGGTATATCCCATTTTCGGATTCGGAGTTGCTGTTATAGCCATTATAGTGTCAATATCTAAGCCATGTCATCTGTTCCCCTGTAATTGTCATGACGATCATACACCTATTACAACGAGAAAAATATATAGCATAAATTTGAGAATTTCAGCAAGGAAACTTAAAATAGTATGGCAAGCATAAAAACAAGAAATTAAACTCGTGAATCGACCTGTAAAACTGTAGAAAACTAAGGATCTGTAGATTATAGAGATGCTTCAAAAAAGGGTTATGAATAAACTGTAATCTGCGATTGCTGAAAAAAAATTGAAATATTCTCTTGTCTTCATACTATGTAGTGAAGATTTCCTCTTCCTTCCTCAGAAGGTATTATGTAATAGAAAAGTATATACCATAAAAGAAAGCTAATGTTGATTCATAATTTTGTGAAATTAAATATCATAGGCTCCCAAAAAACAATCAAGTACAGGCACAGTGCATCCACTAACTGGATCACTATGTCTCTTCAAACAACATACAATTTCCTTCCATATAACACCTTTCAAAAAAACATATTTCAATCCACACTTCACCACAGACTCGATACACCAGGTAACTAAATTTGGCTTTCATAAATATGCAAGCTCTTTACCTCAAACGCATACATTTTCATCTCATCTTACAAACACGTACATCAATCGCATTTTGCTTCCTAAAAAGCTTCAGACCATTGAGAAAACAGAAAACATTTATCCCATTATCACTGTTCCCTTTTTGCTATCACATCACCTTTTACTGGAGATAAGCAAATTTCCACCTGAAAGCTCTAGCTAAAATTACTGGGTACTATAAGTAATTCTTTAAAAAAAAATTATTGAACTGAAATATCTGGTACATAAAGGAAGTATTAGATATAACTAAATTCTATGTTAACTTCTCGTTAAGTGCCATATCCTCTCAAATATTCTTGTGTATCAAAAATCTACGAGAATGTCTGGGGGTCTCATAAATTGCCGTTGTCTTTGCCCATTTCTGTCTTATAGTATACCATTACCATATTATGCTAGTTTGGTAAGATCCACACTGTATTGAATCTACAATCAATTTAATAGGTAGTTCAACCATTGTGAATATGTACACAAGTTTATAATATAACAATTAACGTATCTTAATAGTGAACATAGATGTTTTCTATTCAGCCCATTCAATTTTGGGTTTACACTGCATATAAAAGATGGGTTACTGTTGGCTGTCAAATCCCATTTGCTCTCTAGAGAGGGTTGTAATCCCCCTTCTCCCCTTTTCCCCTTCTCCCCAGTCTCATCACATTATTAACACTTTCATGTCTATTTTGCCTTTGGTGATTTTCCATTACTGATTTTTTCAGGGCTTGTGTTTTCTTGTTGCTCCTGTTTCTTCTGCTTCTTTTTATTCGTTCCGATGCTGTCGATAGAATTGGGTACGCTCTGACTCAAGACAGTTTTTTGATACAAGACTTTCAACGGGGTGTCTGGGGCTTTCGGGGATTTTCTGGGGCTTTTTCTTATCCTCAGTAGTCTCGACAAGGAGTTTCTGCGACCCAGTTTACCTTTATGTTTAGGGCTACGTACATTGCTCGCTTCTGCCACATACTCTGGGGTCGAATATTGATAGTCGTACACGACTTGGCCATCGACTATCACAGGTGGAATGTATATGTTTCCGGACTCCGTACGTTGCATAGGTACCGGTCCCACTTCTAGTACGTTTTGCGGCCGATCTGTCGAAGGAGACATGGTCTTGCTTCTCCCGATTTTTTTCCCTTTTCGCGGCATAGTTGAATAAAGGCTCGTTCTCCCGATAGACTCGGCGGGTTCATCGCTGTCGACAACGTATATTTTAATTTCCGGCGTCCCGTTGTTGTTTTTCTCGACTCTTTCTTCGGATGACGTGGATGCATTACGTTGCTTTTCGTCTTGGGTTTCTGTACCTGTCTGATTCTGCGTCGCTTTACTGTGCTTGTTTTTCCGATGTTTGTTCCAGAAGTTGGTCTAAAAACAACGATTTTTATTACATTCAATTCCTGGACTAGACGTAATTATATTATTGAATTCCAACCCCGACAATTTATCGGTTGATAGCGCGTTATCCCTGTGTGGATTGAAAAATAATAGAGTGCTCCCTCTTTTTCTTACACACCCCCAATTAACAGTACAATGGCTAAACTATGACCTAAATCAAGTCTATACAATAAGTTATACCCGGAGTCTAAAAAATATTTATATAAACTTCGATCGAACACATTGTAATAAGTTAGTAATATCAAATGTTGAAACAAGATGGCTTCGGTAAAAGTGAGAGTTAAGTCAATAATTGGATGCAGAAAATGATAGGAGCCTCCGGACATTTTGAGAATATTTAAATTCCTTTGAGATTTCGACACCTGTATCTAGGACATGTCTGAGGGCAGTATAACAGCAATGAGCTACTTTTTAGTTCTAATATACCTTGAATGTGCTCATCAAGCTGACTGTTGAGAAGGCTCGTTGTAACGTTACTGTGTAGGATCTTGTTCTTTTTTCTTCCTCTTGTGGAAGCTGTTCCGTTTCACCTTTGAATGATTGCTTTCCATTCACTACTTTCTTCCCGTCAATTTCATCCTGCGTTGGGATTTGTAACTTGCTCTCATCCGCATCTTCGTCTTCCTCGAGGATTGTCTAAATATATGAAGTAACTATCATTGCAATATACATATATCTGTAAACGTAGTTTATGTGTATAAGTACTTATTGATACGTTGATAAAAAAATGTATAAACTTATGATAATATGACAGTTCTCGCTGTATAAGCAATCAGTTGATGTGCCATTGTTTGTTATTGCTGCAGAGGAAGTCCCTATTATTGATAGTAATGTGGCGCAAACTTGACCCCTAATTACATGGCTCTATCTATTTTGAAATCGGTTTCATTTGACGTTGTTTGAGTTATAGTTGTGGTTTTCAGGGACCTAACTGCGACGTTAATCGGGGAGTTGATGGATAAGACCACTGTATATATTACATTATGAAGTCATCACTTGCTAGTGTCTTGTCACTCGTAAATATAGATAATTTATCGTATATGCCACTTGGGTTTTTGCAAGTGTGGCCCCCTCTGGTATATTATGTTGAATCGATGGGTATGTGTCCTATATACACAAATGCTAATTAACAGGCAGATTATGTGTATCTCTGAGTGCTCTAGTGCTGCCTCATGCTGCTGACTTATGGTCCATGATTTGTCAACTAAATGTATACAGCTGATTGATCTGTTTCATGAATTAGCATTTTTAATTCAGTGGATATCCATTATAAAACCTCCGGTCACTTGAAATACTAAATCTATATTGAAAAATCGAATGTATTCTTCATCATAAAATGGTCACGATGATTGTGATGTTTCGCCAAAATCCAATTATTTTTAGAAACTTCAAACATGTTTCTTCATTTAAATTTTCGTGTCACTCGCGTTGCGTGTCGCGTTTTATAACCTGATCAATCAATTCCAAATTGATTTTCAATAGTGTTCCCTTTGTGATAAATCACACGACCTCTATAAAGGGTAATCTCCTTGTTAATGCGATGCGAAAATGTGTGGAAACACGATCTTTTGGTTGTGTGAAAATAATAGCCAATGAGCAAGGATTTAATCAAATTAATATTCGATATGGAAATGCGATAGAAAATTTCACTTTTGACTTAAATTTCACACCAGTATGCAAAAAAGTGACTTACTCCGTTTTCAAGGCCCTCGAATTCAAACTTTAGACGGTCCAATTTATTCCCGAGGTCATTCGCGAATCCGGCGAAGTATATATCTGATGACGTATCGTCTTTAAATAATTCCTCCATTGTCATTGAAACCTGTATTGAATGAAATAAGATTTTATACCAATATTGACATCATAATGACACTATTATGAACATCATAGTTGTTAAGGGAGATATTGAGTTTCTAAACAGTATGGTACCGGCAATAGGAAAGTCAATATTAAAGATTCTGCGGTCTTCAAGGCCAACACTCCGTACTTAATAGAAAGCCCAAACTGTAATTTAATTTTAAATAATATTACTGAATGTTCCTCTTCAAATTTTTCCTTGTCAGACATTATTCACAATCTACATTATACATCTATATAAGACTCTTCCAGTAACAAATCTTCTGACTTTAAATGAAGGAAACTATTATATTTTGCTTCACTACTTTAAACACAGATACAGAACATTATTACCAAGCTGACATGAAATTTAAACCTAATCAATTTTCAGAAACATGTCATATTTTAGTCATTTAACCTTTGTCAATATTACAGAGAATATCGTAAGAGAAATTTTCATAGAGACGAATCACAGAAATAAGCGATTAAGCAGTACTAGACTTCTTAAAAATATCTTGAATTCTCGATAATTTTCTATTATTCTTGATTGGGGGTCGGTTGTAAACAGTGAATATATAAAGCAGTTGAATTGAACGCTACAGTAATACAGTAATTTAAATGCAAAACTTTGCATGACTAAATTTTACTCATAATTTTTTGGCCTGTATAGTAACTAATGTCCAAAGGCTTATATGGCTTTGTTTACCCTATAAATTGATATAATTAATAAGAAGGTAATATTAGAAGGCTTACCTTATTCTTCTGATAATCCAAGTCCTATATATATCCAAATATCCAAATAATAGAGTATATAATCCACTACGTATGCAAACACCAAGCTTTTACTGTTATCAATATAAAATCGAAGTGATGCTAAATCTGTGGTCAAATTTTCTGTTAAAAAAAATGTAAAAGGCATGAAAAAATGCAGCGCGGCCACTACAAGGAACTCTCCGTCTATTTTCTCTCACATACTGTCTGAAACTCTGCAATGTTCATTAAATTTCTTACATGTTTCTCTCACAGAACAACATACTCTCTCGAGTGTAGAAACGTGACACGGGTTAAATTGTAATGTAACCTGTAATCTGACCTTAATTATTTAACCAGTGTTTCACAAACTTTCTCAGGCTAACAGCAGACTTTAAAAAAGATGTGAGTAAACTACTACTCTACCCCTTTCCCTATACTGTCTGGTGGAGAAATGTATTACTATAATGCATTTCTTTAACACAATATAATGTTACAGGTCTGCTGCCATCACTAGTCAGTCGATATAGTATCTACATCTGTCTTTAATTACTTTTCTCATCTATCAAACTTAGTTAGAAATAAAAACACGCTCACACAAGAGATAGAGAACGCAACTCAAATGCTTTAAAATAACTTGAGGTCTGTTACGGGTCGATTTACCCAATTAAACTCGTAGGTGATTACATTCTGCTTTCAAAATGTCATGCTCGTAGTAGTGACGTTAATTTCAAGAATTTGTATTAATACAGTTTTACAACTTTGTAAGTTATCTAAGATATCATTGTTTTTTTGTCTATATTTAGAATATCTGGTAATTTAATAGTTTATTTGGCTGCATTATCTGTATAATGATGAGGGGCTACTAGCCAAGCCTTCTGAATAATTTACAGCGCCTTATCGAACAATATATCTTATATAATATCAATCTATCGTGATCGAATCCAACACAAGGTCAAATTAAAGACAAAAATCCAAGAAAATAAGTCTTTATCAATACCGGAGATGACTTTAAGTTAAGCTGTAAGTATTGAGAATTTTTCTGGTAAAAAAACTCATATTTAAGTATATACCTTTAAACTTCATTCGTGAATTGTACATAGATATGAACTGAAAATATAGTGGATTGAAACGTTGTTTATTGTATGTAATGAGAAAAGTCTAAAACACTGTCAGCATCATTTTATTCTCCCTTTATATAAAATTGATACTTGTTTGCTTTCCAACCACATGAAGCCTAATTTTGAATCCATTAGTGTCGTGTCATGTGATCATCCATACTCAATTTCAAATATTGATTTTGTCTGGCGTTTACAGGGAGTGTTTGTAATTGGAACTGCATAATAACAGGTTCTTTCGAGACATTACTAGTAATTTCTATTTGATTACGGTGAATTTGCTGGACAGTGGAGTCTCGTAAAAACGGATTATTAGGGCTGGGCAATGGTGTGTTGTAGTGGATTGTCCGAGGTAAACGATGCTAGGTAGGCAATGGTGTATACGTGTATGATATTGGAAATATATATATATATATTCACTGAACAACATGATACACAGCAAAAAATAACAGAAAATACTGTAAACATCATAGAACTATATAAAAATTATATTTTATGAAATCATTTATCATCACAATATGTTAATACATAAAAAGAAAATATCATAAATTGCTACGCGGACAGTCACTCTCGCAACTAAGATTTAGTCCGGTTCATCTGATTCACGGATTAACTGGGTCAGTTTTAACATAGGCCAGTATAACTCTGCCTGCACTTCAGAAATTTCTAATAGTCTTTCTTATACTCTTCCCTGAATCTGATATTCAGCTGACAGTATAACTTACATTTACCACAGTTTTCCCCCATATATTTTTCACTCAACACCTGATAGAGCATTTTTAGGCTGCTAATACCCGCCCCCCCCTTCACTATATTATTCTACTTAGAACATAACTAAATTGTACGATAGCAAGGCCCCCAACTCTAGTATGATATAATCAAGAAAATAAATAGTACAATATCGCTTAAACAATTAAACATGTCTGATGATGTAAACCAACATGGACTGAAACTGCATTTAATTTCCTTATTCAATATAAGAAATATTTTAATATATAAAAAATTGATTCTGAATACATCATTTTTAAATTGTACCTCTGTGCCCAAGATTTGAACTACTATACCAACTATTCAATTGACTTAATCCAAGAGTGCAACACAGAAAAGCTAACAACAAACTAACTAAGCATTGGCACTCTCCACAATAACTGAAATGAACTAACTTTAAACTTAGTGCAAAGCTTACATCAAAGGGAGTTACTAATCTTCTACTTCCTGAGAAGGTGCAAATTGTTCAATAATGTGAAATAAATTCCATGTAAAGCCAGTAATAGAGAGAAATACTAAATGGAACAGCTGTGTGACTTGTAGATTCCTTTCTACCATGCCAGGCGTAAGTTTAATTACTTTTGTGCCTCATTGTCTACTATGGGTGAGCTAAATTTGACAGATTTATGACTCCGGAATTCCTGATTTTTGAGGAAAATGATATACCAGATCGATGCTTTGAACTTATCTTGAATTTAATTAAGTCTTCAATAAATAATTAATGCTGTACTTCAACTGCACACCTTATGTTAACAGACATCTTGTTGGGTAATGCACATAAAAATAGGAACTAAATTTTCCTTATCATCTGTAGATGAATGCCTGCTACTGTACCATGTAACCCTTAACCTTCAATATAAAAATTTGTTTAATATTTGATGATGATTTCACACTCTCAGTATTGACACACTACCTCCTTTGGCATTATTTCAAACTGTGCTTATCTTTGCATAGTGTTATAGAGAGATCATTACAGTGCTCAGCGGCACATTACATACATCATGAACATGTACAAATGCTTGTTAGTACATAGCCAGTGTGAAGAGAAGTTCAAACAGCAACACATACATATATATGTGATGACATGTGTATAGGAAATGATCTATAGTTCGATTCATTCCCACGATCTAGAATTGAACTACATTACATACTATTTGATCTTAAACCTCCTCTTTCTAATAAAACATACAAATGAACTACAGTTATTCCAAGTGCTATTTAGCATCAGCCCATATATCCATTATGCACAGGCCTATAATAATTCTTCTTTAACCACCTATGGGAGCTGACCTTAAGCAGACAACTTTCTTAGAATGCAAATAGCAGACAGGTCGTGTGGCTTTGCCCTATCATGATTTTACAAGTAAATTGATTCTTATAGCAAGCTGCATTGCATAGTAAAATAAAATGATACCTTCAACCTACGACCAAGCTTATGTGATTATACTCTACTTGATAATTGGAAAGTTAGTTGGGCCTGGTAAGCAAGATTTTAAATCATACAAATAAATCAGTATTGAAGATTAACTACATAAAATATAAGAAATCATAGCTAAAGGGTTAATATATATTAAAATAACAGTGAAAAGTAAATATTAAAACAGTATTTAATAGATATGAATTAAGATATTTCTAACATAGGGTCTGTTTAATCTTTATTAATCCACTTACAATTCTATATACTAGCAGAGATAGTATACTGCCATTGCCTAGATTAGCCTTCACAGGGCTTAGGGCCTAATGCTAGAGCATCTCTGCCTGGGCTCTGGAAAAATTATTTCCTCGGGCATGTTGCATCACATATAGACAATATTATATTGCAGAAAAATGTGCGATAAAGCTGAACATTGTTTAATTTTTATTTCCTAAGTATTTCCTAAGTGATCTTATAAGAAGCTTGAACTTTAACCTTTGAATGAACTTTTCCAGTAATTCAATTGCTACCTGTCCAACTGCAGATATTCCAAGATCTAAATAGCTTCTTTCACAACATCTTTGATGTGAGACCGACTTAATAGTAATATGATAGGATAAACCTTTCGATTTCCATGCATTGATATCATGTTACCACCCTTTGGGATTTAACCAGGCAATCATCTGCAAATGGTCTTGTGTATTCCACTTCAAACTCAACTTCTAAACTCTGTTTTCCCTTCTTCATTTTGAAATTGAATAGTATTGATCGATGTTGTATAGCTCTAATTATATATTGGAATATGTTGTGGTATTGGTAATAACTAGAAGTGTTCGAAACCTACAACCTGTGTGGGCTAGTCAGTTATACATTCGTGGTTGTCGATCAAAGTACAGCTCCATTACAGCAGTGACTGCACATTGAAATGCTGCTGTGCTATGAGGGTTAAACAAACAGCCTCCAGAAAAAGTGACCAAGGAACTTCAGCATTACTGTGATAAATAATTTAAACTGTCCATAAGCATCACCTCCAGCATTTAAAATATCAATGAATACAGTCAATCCTTATTAGAATGGACTAGTAGAAGGAAAGGGTGTTTGTTTAAGCTGATTGTCCAAGTTAACCGATGGTAAGGGGATAATGGTGTATACATGTACGATATTGAAAATATATATACACTGTACAACAAGATACACAGTAACAAAATGACAGAAAATACTGTCAACATCAAATAACAATATAAATACATATTATATTAAATCTTTGATATTACAGTTGATAAGAACATGTACCTGAACACCTGCCCATTACTGTGATCTAGTTCTAGGAAATCCTTAACCTTTTTTCTTCTTCAACTATGTAAAGCTTGGCTCTTATCAAAGTATAAACCTCACAGAAATTGTTAGCAGAGCGTTCGCATCATTGTACTGTACTTTAAATGACAGGTACTCAAGACAGAGGCAAACTGGCTTGGAGTGGCCTCTTCACCTTATCTCTCTCTAAATATAAGGGCTAAGTAAATTAAATACCGGCCTCTACTGTAAACACAGTAGTCACATCTGTAATCACCTCACATAAAACTATTTTATTGTCTGAAATGAAACTGAGACCTGAATTTTATGAGTCCCTCAATATTTATGGTGTCAAATTACATCATTGTGCGTAATTTTGTATAAATAAACCCACTATCATCGAGCGTTTGGAATATTATGATGAGATGCAAGCTTAAGCTTAACAGTCTGTTTACATAATAGTCCAAAGGTGACTCGTGTGTATTAAAATACAATATACTTGGAGTGCATGGAGCATTGGTTTTCAATTCGTGTTCATTAGCTGACACTAGAATGTTCCAAGTTTCACCCTTCCACTCCTCAATCTCATTAAATTAGCTTCAGATATCACTGAAACTGTGAATCATGGGCCTTAATCTAAGCCAAGAGAAGTGTTCCGATACTGTAAATGACTAAGAATGAATCGTGTGAATTACTATAATCAATAAATACATTTTGCGGGTGCGTAACACATGCAGAGGGGCAAAGGGAAACAGGACATATTTTACTTGTAACATAGTAGCAACAATGTACCTTGATTAACAAATTTTCGATTTACAAGCAATTTTTCACGAACAGACTTGCTCCTAAATTGAGGAAGTGAGTGTTTTGTTTACGTATTAAAAACAATAAGTATATGATAGGCAAGATGCATTTTTTTCAAACAGTAATTTTGCACACATTACTTAATCTGCTTCAGCAGATTTTCGAGCATGTTGCTATTTTTCCTGCTGAGCTGCTAATAGCGTTTCCGAAATTGATTTTCTGTAATCTCTCGCGACCGCCCAATTATTAATTAACAATATGAAACCGGGCAGAAGCAAACAACACCTCATCAAATCATTCAGGAAGTTATCGAACGATATTAATTTTCAACGACTTGTTTTGCAAAGCTTGCTGTTTGAGGGTGAAAACATTGTTGGTTTCTCCATGTGCTACCATACGTCCCATTTTTAACAGAATTGTTTCGTTTTTGAGGTCGTGTGCTATGTACAGAAAGTATGATATGTTGAAGAGTAAATTATAATTCAATGCAATATCTTCATTTCGTTTATTCTTGGTCATATTTTAATCTTGCATATTAGTTTTGGACTGCCCAAAATTCATCTAATTAATAGCTATATACTTCTAAATATGAACCAAACTTAAATTGCCTTTTTTTCGATAAAGCGTTCCGGTTCTTAGTTATGAAAATATAGTAGTCCTATCCATGTGTATATGCCTTAATCAAATTCACAGCTGAGACAATATCTGATTGCTATGCAATACAGTCAATGTAGAAAGCTTGACTTTAATTTCATATACAAGGATATCAATATAATAATTTGTAACTTTGATGCATAACTCTCAAATGATGTAAGCCAACAACCAACATATCACAAGATCATTAATCACAGTAGTACAGTACAATACAGCACGTACTCAAATGAAGTAGTTTCATTAAAGCGTCGATGCTACTGCTAGCGTGCCTTGTTTGTTATTGTTTGGTTGCGGATTGAGTTGGGGATTGACTTGCTTCGTAAAACTTTCACCTTGCAAAATTTATCTCTGTTACAATGAGTCCCAAACTTACACTGTTCATATCATGGAGCCTTTGGTAAAATAAGTTTCGTTTAACGTTGTTTCACCTGTCTCGGGATTCTGCATAAAATGTCAACGTCAAGTAACCATGGCCATGGTAATCCCATAACTATTAAAAAAGTCTGTCACCCCGAAGCATTAAATCCAAATTATTGTTAAATAAGAGTTATGATATACTGTACTAAGTTTATTGCTGGCCTCCCTATACAGTTCCTGTTTATTATTCTTAAATCTGTAGATCCATGATCAGATTCCATTCAGCAGTTGGTTCCTCTTGCATAGGAAATGAAATAGAATTAAGGTATTTTATTATCCGCAGCCTGATACTTTTTCATTATCTGGGATTCCCAAAATGCCATCTATATTAAATTTTGAGGCCGTATAGTCATATTTCCGGCTATTTTCAATAATCCGGTGAAGCTATTGAACCATCTGCTGCTCATAAATATTCAATAACTCAACTATGGGTATAAGAATGCCAAGAATCTGAGAATAATGAAGGTTCACAATCTCCTCATTTATTCAATGGCGTTCTCATTATTTTTATTCAGAAAGAAGACTTTTCTTAATTTTGTAGTTATTACCATACAACACTGCACAGATATGCCTCATTACATTGAACAATCCATTACAATATAACCTATACTTTTGTTACTATTACCATACAACACTGCATAGATATGTCTTATTACATTGAACTATTCATCCCCCCCTAACTTATCCCTTTGTTACTATTACCATGCAACACTGCACAGATATGTTTTATTACATTGAACTATCCATTACAATATAACTTACCCCTCTGTTACTATTACCATACAACACTACACAGACATATATTATTTACATTACAAAAATCAAATCTAGATCATGAGCTATTGACGGTTTGCTAGCCTTGGAACGTATTGCAA
Organism: Halocynthia roretzi; assembly: GCA_013436055.1. Taxonomy (NCBI): domain Eukaryota; kingdom Metazoa; phylum Chordata; class Ascidiacea; order Stolidobranchia; family Pyuridae; genus Halocynthia; species Halocynthia roretzi. The sequence goes on along the minus strand of QRAM01000507.1, from coordinate 15,980 downwards.
GTTACCTTATTACTTTTCCACAGGTTGGTTTACTAGTCATCAATATACACTCTCCATATCTAGACTGCAGTATAGAAATGTTCTATCATGCTATATTCCTTGCTGTGTATGCGTTTCAGAAGTAACAAACGAATGACCTGGTTATTTCCTGTTTCTTTCACAATAATCTTTCTCTCTCTTGATGGAGAGAGAGGAGGAGAGAATGTAAAATACCTTGCAATGATTCATTCCTCTTGTTGTTTCTAGCTTTACACATAACACAGACTCAGATTTCTAATAATATTGTAACGATGTACAGTGGTGTTGGATTGAACAGGTTGTCTTTATGCGGGAAATACCATATATATAATATAATATTTACCCAAGAACAACAGCACACCAGGCAATAGTACAATAAACTTTTGCTGAATGAGAGTTTTATTGTGTATTTATTTTTGATAATGGGCTGTGACATAGAACAACTGACTCTGGACCATTCCAATGATCACTAGATTATTTAATTGATAATTTATGAATGTATAATGTTATGTAATAATACCCTTATTATGAGAAGTTTCTGCAATCGATTGGCGACTTGGCAAATTTCCAATCATGAATAGTTTGTGATCTTGTTATTCACCATAAGGGCTATCAGGTGAAGTTACAATCATTGGTACACAGTCGACTCATTGTTCTGGGTTTCTACCACCTTATAAGTAAACCTGCTTTGTGACGAATTGAAAATTAGGGTCCATGCCAGGTTATAAGCGATTTCGTGCTATATCGAGCAATGTTATAACACTTTTCCAGTGTACTAATAGGAGAATTATTCCTCACTTGATCTTGCTGTTTCCATTAATGATTAATTCAGTTTCGACAGTTCCCTACTATTACAATTACATGTTGTTCAATATTTTTACCGGACAGATTGCTTTACTTAGTGGGGCATTATGCATTGTGATAGCATCATATATTTCAGGGGATGATTCATTAAGTATAATCATTTCATCACGTCAGTGTTTACCAATTTACTATCCATCTTCGTTTCTGCATTCTGGGGAACAATAATGCTATTGACCAGGGAGTGTTCCCCTTGTATTCTTATTTATTCGGAAAAATAGTGTTCCCCTTATTCCATGGACATTGTACCGTAAGGTTGATTAACTTCATCTTATCATTGGATAGCCACGGTTGCAGTAATGATACATCCAAATAAAAGGTTAAATCCAATAGGGAACACTGAACATTCCTTATTATCATGTTTGTTTATGGTTTATGATTACCTTCTATAGTTACAGCTTATTCGTTATAAATTGAGAAATAGTTTGGTATATTATGACAGGCATTGCATTGTTTCCTCATACACGGCATGCCCTTTTTGGTATGTTGTCACAATTAGGTGTTATAATCAAAAAAAAAATATGCTTATATCACCAAGAAACCCCGTTTTGAAGAACCTTGAAAAATTTATCTCATTATAATAAGCCCGTGCTGATTTTCTTCGTGCTAAAGTGGGGTATAGTTTGTTAGGTTTATTTAGACATTCACAAAAACTGTGTAGTGTATTTCTTGCTCCTCGACCCGTTATTTTTGATCCGTAATGAACTCTCATCAACCTAGTTTAGGTTTCAAGTGTTTATGTTTAAATGAGATAACTATTCTTTGGAATGTGAAGTTCATGTTGTCTGAAAATATTCATGGTCGCTGTGGCCACCGTCATTATTACAGACAGATAATTATCCACTCGAGCGACTTAATTCCTTGCAAATGATGATGCCGTGACTTGTTTGGTAAACAAACTTGTTGTGCTTGATACTGTAGATGATAAATTGCTCTTGAATGTCACACAACTGTTTTTGTATAATTAGGAGTCTGTAGCTCAATAAGAAAGGTAGTGGACCGTTTATCCATTAAGTCTGGGACTGAAGGTAACTCGTATTTTCTAGACACAAGTTAAACGAGTTCAGAGCCTTGTGTATAAAATATTGGTAATTCCATACAACGTATATGGCAAGGTGTCGTCATCTTTTACGTAATACGATGTCGTGTACTTTCTTACTACTTCCTTTATTGTTACCCCGAAACTCAATTCGCAATGACGTAGTTACTCGCAATTATTCCGTCACGACGTCTGCAAAAATTTTTGAACGTGTCGTCTAAAATTCAATAGTGACTCGTTTCGTGTCATGATTTTGCCTTATTTAACGAAGTGCTGTCTAACAGTTTCCACAAGACAATAAAATAGATTTAGTTAATTGAAAGAAAATGAATATACCACTTCATCTAGTTTCAAGAAAGGAACTTGCAATCTGATATAAAAAATATGTTGATCAAAACGTAATTTTACTAGATTACTAGGAGTTAGGTGATGACGGGTTGTTTGATAATGAATAAACAATTTGTCACCTTGTTTACCTTTGCTTACGATATAGGTGTGACGCTAAAATTTTGGGCTCATTTCAGTTATTAAATGATGAGTTGCGCAAAATAATTCACATGGTTCATTCTCGCTCATATACAGTATCAACACACTTCTCTGGGCTTAGGTTGATGCCCATGAGCTACAGATTCTGTATTATTTGCTGCTCATGAACCTAATTGTTCATTCTTGGTCATATACAGTATCGTAACACTTCTCTCGGCCTAGGTTAGGACTCCTGAGCTACAGTTTCTGAACTTTATGAGATTGAGGAGAATATACTCGTAATTCGAACCCTCGTTAAACAAATCCTCATGTATTGAGGAAGTTATATATGATTTGAAAAAACATAGTTCCTCCGTTTGATCCCATTGTATCCAGTGTATAGTGTATGACGTAATGTCCGCCATATCACATTTCTACTTGCATTGTAGTTAGTTTTTCGAAATTTTATATGAAACAAATTTTATGCTTATTTTAGTTGTTTATTCAAAATAATGGTTCATTCTCGGTAATATACAGCATCGAGACTGTCCATGAGCTAATACAGTTCCTGTATTATTTGATTTCGAAATGAACTTAATGAGAGCAAGGAGCAAAATACTCTTTGTAATCCTTCTGTATATTGAGGAAGTAATGTATGATATTACATACAAAAAACAAGGCCTATTAATGACTGATTGATTGATTTTTATATTGAAGTAAGGTTGTTTGAAAACATGCAACTTATGCATGTTTAATACCTAAGTAAATATGATGAACACTGCAAGTACACATACTTGAACCTGAATTCTACATTCATAAGATGTCGTCAGCATTCTGCCTTATTACCTTTAAATTAAAAAAAACAATTAATTGAACTATTATTACGATGTTCCATGTGGCCTAATAACAACATGTTTATCCTTGTTTTTCTTGCACAAAAAAAATCCAATGAAAGGTCTTAGCGGTCGTGCATAACGTTTTAATCCCGGAACAAAACATGCATTCTCTGACGTCATTTGCTAATGTTGTTTTCATCCCGGCTCACTTCTATGGCTACACGCTAGACTGTGGTTCTTTCAAGAGTCCCAAGTCATATTTCTTTAAATATGATCCTAAATTTATATTTATATCTTTGTACTTATGACAATAATATTCAAAATATATATTTGGTCAATCTTAATCTTGAGATGTATTCCGAAACAGGGAACGTTCATGGGTCAATGGTTCTTAAATTTCTCAAAATGCGATACCCTTGTATTCTTATATGCAGTGAACATAGTAAATTATTTTCCTGTTTTCAGTTTATATTGAATTTACTGTTATCATGGCTTAATTTAAACTTTAATTAAAACCTATTTTATATATTTCAAAATAACATTATCATATTTTTTCAGCACTCTGTCTTCCATGTCGAAGTCAAAGATCTCACAAAGCGCATCAGGACTGTTTTGATGGCGACGGCCGCCATGAAGGAACACAAAGATGATCCGGAGATGCTCGTCGATCTGCAGTACAGTCTTGCGAAATCCTACGCAGCCACGCCAGAGTTAAGGAAGACTTGGTTGGAGTCAATGGCTCGTGTGCATGAAAAAAATGGAAATTTCTCAGAGGTAAGATCATTTCTAATAAACATCTCTAAATATAGAGAGATTGGGCAATGGGAAACATCGATCGATTCATCTCAATTAAACATTATTGGGAGCATGTGGAATAGAGGAATCCCTTCTAACACTTACTATGTTACTATGCAAAAAGGAATGGTTATCTTAGTAATAGAAAATGTGTAACTGCAGTTGGGTTTCTGCACCAAATTGGCTTTCCATAATGAAATACCAAATTCAAGATGAAGTCTTATCAGATATACAGATGTGGAGTCAAATTGCGCAGTATGAAATACTACAAAGAGAATGTGAAGCCTTAGGCCGAGATATGACATATTTCCAGACCCCTAATGTCCTCATCAAAAGTTGTAAGATGAAGTAGCCTTAAAATATAGTTAAGTAGACTTGTTATAAGCGAAATTTATGTAAACGGATGAATAGCTTGCCTAGTTGCTGAATCATCAAACATCGAGTGTTGAAGTTAACCATGACATGACCATGAAATTGATTTATTGAATCCTGCTCAGGAATGTGAAGGTAATTGCGGCGTGCGTTCTCCATAATAACATCTCGCATTACCATGTCCTTTTCTCCCTGATAAGATCTACAAAAAACCGTTGCTAGTAAATTCTACTTTATCAGCTTCATCATTTTGCGGCTCGCAGAATGCATTGAACCGTGAGTCAACGGACTGATAGGGATGGAACCTTGTTCATTAATGGTGGAAGGGGTTCTAGACAATAGCTACTTTTTTAATCTACCTTAATAAGTAAAATATAATAAATGTACCAAATGTAACTTTGGACAGACTTTGAATGGCTGAATGACATGCATCCTTACCAATGATACCGCATATGGATAAAACCAAAGAGGGGGGTCATTTTTTTTGCTGATAAACAATATTTCTGGATAGTGTAGTCAGGGTCCACATCAAACTATTTTGCTCTCTAGTCGAGGCCAATGCTTCCCACCAAAGAAATTGCAAAGTAACAATGAATCATTAATTATTATTGACAAATCTATTTTCCTTTTTGATATAAATTTACCTTAAATAAGTAATATATATAAAACTGTGAGCCAAATAACAATGAATGATTAACTATTATTGACGAATTTTTTTTCATTTTATTATAATTTTCCTGAAATAAGTATTATGTATAAAACTATGAGTCTCTGAAGCGAGTACTGTGCCTCTCCGCAGCTTGGATGCTTGGTGTGCAGCACCAGCATTGAGCGAAGTATGTACTAATCCTTTCGATCAAGAATTTACGTTAGTTTGGACTGTTTCCAATTTCATTGACGTTGTTCTTATGAGAAAGTATGTAAGTCTTATCTGCTGTTGTTGTTTTTATCCCTCGCTAATACGTTTGTAAATCTTGATCCTGTCCTTAGATAAGAAGATCTATTCTCGTGTTAAGTATGTGTGGTAGTGTCAGCTTATGTGATGCCACACAGACATCAATTTCATGGTTTCCTTCCAAGTTATTTTAAATATTGTAGAATTAATTGAAAGATATCAATCAAAAAACAGTCGATCCCCATCTAATGAGTTAAATTCCGAGAGATCGTTCGTACGTAAATTTGGTAATGAATCCATATTACCTTGTAAGTACATTTTGCACTACCATCAGCATCACTAGACTTTTGCTTTTCACCAGTCATGATGAAAACACAATTACACCGAAATAAACTATACAAATACGCAGGGCAAACAAAACTTGGTATTGCATCTGAGGAAAACCGCATATATTACTGGCAACTGTGCATACTCTCCGTTAGATGATAAAAGATTATTATTCCTTGTCCTCTCTTGCCTCTTCAAGCGCCTGTGCAGTCTGACTCTACATCTGTATAACTGATTAGATTTCATCTTGAATTTAGTAGTTTATCATGGAAAGCCAATTAGTGGCCGAAACCCACCTGCAGTTATCAGTTCTCTACTACTAGGATAACTAGTGAATATTGTTACATACATTGTGAGAAGAGATNCATCGAATCTCAACTTCTTTGCTATGAAGCATTGGAACCAATAGCCAAATGCACTTTGATTTTGTGTGTGTGTGTTTCCAGCATGCTTTAGAAACAGCTGCATTATTTTCCAAATGTGAATTACTGAAAACAAGTAAATAATGACAACACACACTTCTTGACAAATGAAGTACAGATAGCAGAAAACAAAAATTGCCATGGTGGGTCACTATAACTGATTGCTTCATGATGGGATGTATCAGATTGACATAAAATCAGATTCTGACTAATTTCAGGAACTATACTGATCCAAAAATAGGTAGCATCAATGTGGTTAGTGCTTTAAAGACAACCTGTATATACATACAAGGATAATTGAGTGTAATTACAGAAAGGTAGTGGTTGGCATTCAGTAACACTAACAAGCCATGCTTTGCTAGTTCTTGCATCATTCTTGCATAGGAATACTGCATTCTTAACATCAATGAAAATGAAAATGAAATCAATCAATGAAAATTTTTAATACCAATGCTTACAAGCTTTCCTATATTATTCAGAATAAATCAATAACTATCATTAAAATAAAGATAATTTAATGCTTGTCCCATGAAAGTTTTCATTGATGTGTTTTCCTGCTTGCTTTCGTAGTTCCGCTTGACTAACTAATTTGCTGACCTTTCACTTTTGCACGCTTCACTAACCCTGCACGGAAATCAGCCTTGCGTAACATTGCTCCAGCCTCTGAGCATCAATCTAATAGCGGGGTAGCTGGAAATCTCATAGCGCGATTTTTAGGTGGGGTGATCCATAACTCAGACACAGGCGATCATGATGTCATGGACGCAAGGCAGAATTCAATTTTTACACTAGATGGAGGAAGTAAGTATGATCAATGTAGTCATGTGATCATATAAAAATCATCTCATCATAATTGATGTTTTCATTTCATCCTGATTTGATTAAGATTTAATTTTCTTTAAGATATACAGTAAAATTATTCGAAAGTACAGTAATTCCCACCTTGAAGTTGCCCCACATCAAACTGTTTCTCTATAGCGTTCGACGGCGAATCGAGTCCTGAAGCAGGAAATATTACCAGTTTTAAGTTTATTCATCCTTGTCACTTCACTTGACACCGACTTCACCGCTTTTTAGGCACAGTTTAACTGAAGTAAATGATGAACCAATTCAAACACAATTGAAGATATAAAAACAATTACTTCAGTTAAACTGTGAATTCAATTTAATAATGATTACCGGAGTTTTCCTTAAACAAGCCCTGGGCGAAAATTCAAAAAATTGGGTATGAAAAATGCAAACTTACAAATAAACAATTTGAACACAAATAATGATATAAAATCATTTCTTCTGTTTTTTTTCTTTTCTCAATCTTTCTAAAAATGGTTTTAAATTAAAATAAGGTAACTATTAAACTTGCATGTTTTTCCAATAACTATAACCTCTTCTAATTTTGCTATATTTTTCTCAATTAAAAATGTAACTGTAAAAAAATCTTCCTGCAGGCATCATCAGCAAAGGATGTTCTTCCTTCCGATCAATCTCTCCAAATGTAGAGAAAGAAGAATCTGCTATTAAGGAAGATACAGGAATGCAGGATGTTCAGTATAATGAGGTGTGTTGTCATTGACAATAAAAAATCATAGTAAAATAAACTCTCATTATAATGAACTAACATGGACAAGGAACATAGATAAAAGAGACACTGTCAAGGAATTATTTGCGCTTTCCCTGTAGATATTTAAATATTTTTTTAATTCTCTTATCAGCCTTTCTTTCAAATAAATTTGAAAGCAAAAAAATGCACATTACTGTGTATTTTTTGATAGCAATTCCTGTGATTCCTGTGAGCACTGAATGATTCAGATTTTAATTCAATTGAATTTTTTCTGCAGGATGTACTGACAGATCTTCTTCGTCACTGCGTGTCTTCACTTCACAGTGCTGAAAGATATGAATTGATAGCGAGCGTCTACAGGATGATAATTCCATTTTTTGAAAAGAAAAGAGATTTTGAGGTAAAGTCATTTTATATAATGATTCAAAGTTTTACCAAGCAGTTGAATAGGGGACTGGCAACGGCGGGGTCACTGCAGCAATGATGGTGACCGCCACAGAGTTTATAGTAAACTCTTTAGTCCATTATCATCCTATCTGAGACAATAAAGAATCCCACTCACAAGCTCCTGGTCAGGTCTACAGGAAAAATTATATAGTAAATACAACTACATCGTTGTTTTTAACCTATTTGAACTATTTTAATCTGGAATTATAATAAGCGAACAATTTTCTGAGACCTTCAGACTAGTTCTCAAGGCACACCGGCTGCTGGATGATTGATAAGTCGTTACTCAAGGACACCAGCAACTCTGTAACACCCCATGTAATTCCATTTCACACACCCCTGATTTACATTTAGTGATAGATTAAGTTTTAAACAGTCCATGGTGATTTAAATATACTGGAGAATCCTAATCAGTGGGTTAGAGATGCATTATTGAATTATTATTGTGTCCTGTGTTCGTCTGGAGAATGATTCATCCGACACATTGCTGGAACCTAGGGTGCCAGCAATTCAGTAGTTACCTGTATGATAATAAAGCAAAATACTGATTCAATTGAATGACATTATTTTATTATTATCTGCAGGGTCTTGTTGATATCTATCGAACATTACAACAAAGTTATGAGAAGATCGTTCAAGTAAACCAGTCAGGAAAGAGAATGCTCGGAACATACTTCAGAGTTGCTTTCTATGGTCAGCAGCACTTTGAGGAAGAAGATGGAAGGGAATACATCTACAAGGTGCAGTATTTTCTTTGATACTTATATGTTCGATGTACAACCATGTACAAGTGCCTGTAAAACCAGTGTACTGCATCTTCCAAGTGCTGTTGCCTCTTCTAATTCGAAATGAGTGCCCATGTCAA
>QRAM01000506.1:0-59875 GCA_013436055.1 Halocynthia roretzi | reverse complement strand
ACGATAGTTTTCAGCTTAGGCGAACCGTTCGATATCCACTTTATCGAGAGACTCAAATGTAAATACAGTCCAAATCTAGAATTAAGCTTCTAATTCTGAATCTCCACCTTGCCTTCACAACGTTTTGTATTTTGCTGCACGCTTAACTTCATTAAAATAACGCGCAATGCATCGACTATTCTATTATATTGACTGACTGTTTTCCATCATCTTTGCTTTGATTGATTTGCCTTACATGGTATTTAAATTCAATCAAACCTGTTCCTGCTCTGCCTGTAAAATAAATATTTATCATGGTGCATAAACAATTATTTCTATTTCATCTTATGTCCAGTGGTGGGAGATACGTTTAGTGCAAAGGCCGGATGAGCTCGCTTAGCTAACTACGCAAGATCAAAAATTGCAATAATATTGTTAATCATTATAAAATTATTAACAGATTATATGAATAGATAAATTTTAAATCATCTTAATTTTATCACAGCGAGATCATTCCCAACGTGCAGTGAAATTAACTGTAGTATTTAAAGTAATAGTGACATGACACGTGGTCTCCTTGTACTTAAAGAACCGTATAATATGTGCTTGAACAGCCATTCAGGAATATGAGCATATATTCCTACTGCGTCGAGGAATGAGGAAAACCATAAAAAGTAATATTGTCATAGCCAATCTTTCCTCAAGGCAGTCAAATCGACTCAACATTAAGCAGTATAAGAATCAAGCGAAACTTTTCCCGCAAGCTCTCCTCAACGACAAGCAGAAGTTAGTACAACACATTTTTGTAACTGCCGTGGTACTGGTTCTGTTCTAGAATTTATCTCCGGTATTCGCCAGTTGCAGGTTCAGGCCGATTTATTTTTAGCAAACTATGTGATTCTGCAGTCGACAGTCGACCTATACTACTAACGAGCTGCCATCACTTGCGTTGTACATATATCTTCCACATATCCACGGTCTAGTTCCAAGACGAGTTTGGTTTCTATATTACAACATAAAGTGCTGTACTGATGTCTAGCGAGTATAATCATCGTTCTTGACTCAAATCACGAAACGCCCGATGGGAAATGCAGTTCTTCTCGTACCATGCTATGACAACTATTTTATGATTTTTTTAATATTAGATTCTTACCGCATAAAACCACTAAGGAAAGTTTTGCAGTTTGAACTTCGATGTACATAAATAGTCAGTACATAATGAGAGGGTCATGTGTCACGTCAGTAACATGTAAAGCACCATCCTACGCTTCTGACAGTACTGGGAATTATGGATTTGTCGATGGTTTAGATCCAGCATTCAGTAAATACTTACTCATTTCATGAAACCCCACGCAAGTAGGTGAATATTAAATTATTGCAGCGGGTGTCACTGAACCACTGACATCGAATAATGACCTCTTGAACTCACGCATCACAATCTGATTAGTTTACATTGTTTACCTCATAGATGACAAGATATCGCATCCGTGTGTTTAGACGTTTTAATCGTTTCTTGTGTTTGATTAAACTCACTGTTTCCATTAATAATGATAATTTCTGATGTTTTTAGATGACTCTTATATAATTGATAGGATACAGAATAGAAAAGCAGATGAGAAAAGTCAAGGTATGTTATCATGTTTTATATAGAGCTTAATGAATGTAAGATATAACTGAACAAGCATTGTGTAACAAAAGTGATATACGGATTGTTCACGATATTGTACCATTGGAAGAACTTACCATACGTCCTTGATACATCGTCTTTATTCAATTACAACGGATGTTATATGCGCAATAATTAGTTTCGTATGGGTAAAGGATATGACGTATATACTGTACTGCAATAGTGCTATAGCTACTATATAGCTGCAGATAGAAGCGTAGTTTATGCTTGAACGGTTAGTAATATAGTATTTTCAAATTATCTCTCGCGGTATTTGTGTTATTGTAGGCATTAACTAAAGAAACTTTACAGCTTACTACTGTGTTGTGGATATTATCGTGTATAAATCAATTGAGTATGGGCACAGTCAGGCAATGAGGAATATTTGTTAGCAATGATTGCTTGTTCGTTTCGTTAGAAATTATCATTTGCTGTGTTTTTATTATCTTCGCTAGTGATCGCTTTCAATTATTAGAAGAATAGCTCAATTAGCTCAAAGAGGAAGCGATTGTCGAGTGAGCTGATTTAGATTACTTCAGTTTTTACAAATTCGGCGTATTCCTCCGTCCTACGTTATTCATCAGGAAATACAGAATCAGGAAAATGTTTTCCTAATTTAAGGTTAGATTCTTTATTAGAACTCCCGCTGTAAGCGAAGAATGTAGATGATACACTGCATCGATGCGTATACTAAGCACGTTGATGCTAGTGGTGATAATGTGACAACTTTAGGTTTATGCAGCAGTTAAATCGCTTGATATTACTATCAACAGTAGTATGTTGGTAACTCTATTTTATGCCGCTGCTATATTTTACGATGGCTCCCGCGAAGTTTTTAAACATTCTTAAAGTCCAATATTTAATTCCGATTAACTGGCGTCACAGTCAGTAGTTTGCAGTAAGGAATGATAATATTTGTCTTATTGATAATGTTTATTTTTAGCTGTCTAAATCTAGCTACCTGTAGTTGTCTGTCTTATTATTATAAAGTGTTTATCGCACGATATTACTATTATTACGCTAGCTGTCTAACGGCAGGTCGGGATTTTTTGTAGAATGAGATTAGTCACCATCAGAACCTGAGAACGATTGTCTGGTATGATATAGTTTGACGTAAATGTATTGTACATAATTGCAGCAATGTACGCAATGCAACATTCCTTGCGTATACCTAGTACTTACTGAGCGGTGATATTGGGAAGGAGCTAACGCACGTTTGAAATTTCACTGAGATGCTAAGATGGCAACATGCGCTGTTTGAGAGTGTACATTAGGGATGTCATTAGTGCTTACGTGACACTAACCTTGGGTGTGATAATTGTAATAGTGCAGTGGATATTCTCAGTGGTTTGTTTGAATTTCAGAAGAAAAATAAGGAAACGCTTTCCCTAGGCATTCTTGTTCCATTTTATCACTGGTCCTACTGTATATAATCTATATCTGGTCTGGTCAGTGAAACAAAAATACACATCGCATCGCATTCGGAAAATAATGAGTAAATTTGAGTAATCATTTATTGACCAATTGAGTTTAGATGAGTAACTAGGTATAATGGAATATACATACAACATACATACACACAAAATAAATAAATACAATGGAAGCTCGTTAGGTCGAAGTGGAGACCGAAATTCGAGCTGTTCGTGCTAACAGAGCATTTATTTGAAATTCCTCTAGCACCCGATCCACAAACCAATGGCGACGTGCCGAACCACTCGGGTTGTCAGATGACATAGTGTCGCATTACAGGGGTTCAACCTGCCCTAGTGTTTCTGTTCCATTTCTTGAAATTACTATAACCGCAATTTCTCTTTCAATCTCTTTCAGCATTATCCACGGCATTAGCCTTTCTCTCCAGTCTGGGAAGGAGAATATGAGACATACAACGTTTATCACTAAATTGATGCCGTAAATTCGTGTGCTCTGCATTCCATTCTTATCTATAAATAGTATAACGGCTACTGTCACCATATCGGTCAATATACAGATTATTGTAATAACAGTCGCTCGTTTCACCAACTTTATAACAGGGTTCCCCTGTCCTTGTGTTCTTCCAAAACGCTTCATGTCTTGCTGGTGTTTTCCAAGTGGATAGAGGAAAAGGCAGAGGAAACAGATTTGAAACAAGACGGTACCAGTTCCTAATACAATCCAGCGCGTTTTGTTCAGGGGACCTGGAATAGTACGACAACCAACAGACGTTGCTTTGTATCGTACACCCAGCAAAAAAATGCCTATAGCCACTAAGCCTGATGCGAGTAGTATAAATCCCATATTCCAGCTTAAAGTTTGTATGAATTTCGAACTTAAATGTTTAAGTCTTGGATCTCTGTAGAACAATCTCTGTCTCATCCACAGCACCAGGTAGATTGCGAATAAGCTACTTGCGTACTGCACTACCTTGAACTTGATTGATATGTCGCATCCAAAATTGTCGTGAACTCCGTAAATCAGTCGTAGATCAATTCCGACTCGAAGAAACGCAGTGAATGCTGCGATGATACAAAGCAAAGAAATAATATACGCGTGTCTTTCACTTTCTTTTGCGTCTTCCGCCGTATAACACCTCGGAATGTTTGTGATTTTGTTACGATTTTTCCTCAATATTAGGTAGGCTATCTGCGATCCAATTATGTAAAGAGCGATGAGACCCAAAGGTACAGTGAGCATATGAGCTTTAACCATCTCATCATGAAAAATTTCTTCCTCTGCTTCTTCAAGGTCTGTATCGTTAAGATGGTAGGGTTCAGTAGTATTAGACATATTTCCCGGAGACAACTGAGAATGGGCACTTAGATCTTCGAAAGACATAAAAACTACAACTACCTCGATTATAGGGATCGTCGCTTGCCTAACTGATTCTAGTTGAATTTGGTCAGATTCTGTTCACCCAGAATGGTGTTCGCTATAATAATAATCAAATATAGATATCTGTAGTCTCTACTGTATTTTTCACAACGCCTGTTTTTGAGTTTACAATCCTTTCCTACACAGATCCATGAAGTGACTGTATTATTCGTGAACGTTTTAATATAATATACAGTAGCAAGATTCCCCTGCCTACTGTAAAGTTATTTCTTTGCATTATTTTACATACTCGTGATTCATACGTGTTATGAACAGTTTTTTTTTATATAGTGTATCTTCATAACATACTGTTGGTTATACTAAGGGTGAAAATTCCTAGCTTTATGCATCACACTTCCTAATCTAATAATTTACGTTACGTTGTTGAGATTGCGGATGAAACTTCTCTTTGTATTCGTCATGGTTTATTCTGTTTTCTCATTATTCACAAGTTTTACATATTAAAAATATCAAAATCAAATTTATTCAGCCATATTCATCAATATTTCTAAAATGACCGCAAACTTCAAATATTGTTATTCCAACCAGTCTGAATCTATAGGTAGCATATGCAATTTGCATATTTCTAAATAAGTAGTTCTGAATAAACATCAACCATTACTTTCAGTCTGAGATATATGATGCTCATAGCAGTTGCATATTAACGGCGTAAATATTTTTGACTTGTAATCTGTAAGTCAAACTTTTACAGGTCGTTGTTTTCGTTACTTCCGCTTCTCGGAGAGGTCGTGACCTCATTTACAGCTTCTTTTTTCGCCATCCTCCACGGCATCAGTCTTTCACGCCAGTCCGGAAATGCGAATATAAGAGACACTACATTTATGACGACATTTATGTCATAGAGACGATTACTGTACGATGCTGAGTTGGGAGCATAAAAGATAATCACTACACTGATAATATCGCTGATAATACTTATCAATGATATGACAGTTGATCTTACAACGAGTTTTACAACTGGGTTAGCACGTTTATCAGGATTTCTTATTTGCCTCATGGTTCTATAATGCTTGACTAATGGGTGAATAAACAGTGCAAGAAGGCAGATCTGGAACACAACAGTTCCTGATGAAAGCAAAATCCATCTTGCCACAGACAATTCGCTTTGGACAACTCGACAACCTACAGGCGTGGCCACATACCGGACACCAAAACTGAATATAGCTGCCCCAACCAAACTCGTTCCTACAAGTATAATGGAAATGCCCCAGCTTACCACTTGAGTAAATCTAGAACTGAGATGTTTCAATCTGGGGTCTTTGTAAAATATTCTCTGTCGCAGCCAAAGCACCAGATAGAATGCAGTCAGGCCGATACTGGAAGTAACTACCTTGAATTTAATGGACAGGTTACATCCGTAGGTGTCGTGGCGTCCGTAAAACAATCTCAAGTCGATCGTAACACGTAGGAAAGCCATCAGTTCTACTAATATGCACATTAAGGCTATTGCAATTGCTTGCCGGTCGTCTATTTTAGTCGTTTTCGGGCGTGAGTTTGTCGAAGCTTCGCTTTCCTGGGTCGTTTTGGTGAAACTTGATTTCTTCAATATCAGATATGCTATTTGGGTCGTTGTTAAATACAGAGTAATAAGACCCAAGACCGGTGCAAACATATGAGCTTTTATCATTTCGCTACGGAAGATAGTGACGTTCTTTGTGAAGTCTGGTGATGTGTAGACTCCGAAGGTTGTTGTTACGTTTTGCATTTTTGAAGTAGCGTCTTTTACAACTGAACCTATTCAAGGTTTATGTAAGGAATCTTATGGTATCTGAAATTCAGTTGAGTTTACATAATTCAAATGGTTTGGTTAATATTTGACAAAATATCTATTCCCAGAACAGCTAGTTAAAGAGAGAAGCAAGAGAAAAATAATCACTAACTTTACTGCCCAAAACCACCTTAATTTTTGCTTGTAGTAAACCACCGGTAAGTCATAATGCTTTGGGCTTCATGAATGCCTTACGGCTCACAGACAATTCAACTCATATTATCATTATTGAAAGTGCAATCACTGTACCTCAAAGTTAGTATAGATGGTATATTAAGATGTATGTATTCATAACTTGATTTGTTGTAACCGCGATAACTAGCAGTTACCTCTAGACAGAGGTAAAGATAAACTTAACTACTATAACGCAAGGGATTGCTCTCATACCTAAAAATCCCTTGCTTTATCCTACATCATCCTGGCTAAAAATCTGACTTGAAATGGAAAACAATGAAATTGATCAGCAAATTTATTTCTAGTACGCACTGGTATAAGAGTATCTTTGAACTCTTTTTAGTATAATACAGCTAGATCGTTGTACGCCTTTTCAGCTATAAACGAATCTCTCCAGCTTACTGAATCTACTACTGTATCTTATCTGTTGTTGTTTTACGAAGATTATTTGTTTACGATTTGAATGTCGGTGATATTCTGGTAATTTATGTGTGAGAATTTACATAGGTGATCTAAAGTTGACAAAGTTGTTTGAAATACTTTTATGTTCTCATACTGTAATGGACTAATGGTGACTCATCGAGTTAGCAGTTCACATGCCGAATAGAGCTACGAGTTGCTGCATTGTTCTTGTGACATGTTAAGACAGCATTCACGCAATCATCTAGATTCTAGCTGTAATTCATAAATACAAAATTCCATAGATATTAATGTCGTCGGATATGGCTTATCAATGTTCCCCTAATATGTTATCACTACAGATGCGTATAAACGTAGGAACAAGACAGTCAAGCGGTTGTTAATGAATATCAATAAGTATTTCCAAACCACTGGTTCTCAGCCATTGGTGGCCATTTCTCCCCCTGGGATCCCAGGTTTCCTCAATTCGTTCCACCATTTTTAATTTCCATCTAGTATTATTTTAACCGTAGATTTTAATCGACCTCAGTTGTATGCGTGGGTGTCTTCGTATTAAATGAGCGGAATGTGGCACCGACCGATAGAAGGGGCCATAGCACTAGGATTCGTTTGTTCGACATTCATAATTTTATATTTAAAAAAATAACACATGACACAGACACTTCGTATAACTTCATAATAACTGCAGATCCAGTTTGCTTTATTCAAAACACTGCCACATATTTATTCCTGAGTGAACTAATGATGACTCATCGAATTCGCGATTCACTTCGTATCAAGCAGTTATTAGATTTCGTTTCAGACAAAGTTTTCTCATTTTACATATCCTGTTTACGAAAGCAAAATTTTAAGACGGCTTGCGAGTTTGCTGGTGGAAAATGAAAATATGAAAAAAAATCATAAAGTTTCTTCAGAACGTAACGCAGTCGCACCACAGTCATGTGTTGTTTTACAACCAGCTGTGTTATTCTTCTGCTCCCTATCATTATCTCACGTCATTATCCACATGCTTAGACAATTACTTCACTCAGATGGCTCAGTAGTTCGACAAGGAATAGCTGGCACTTCTACTGTCCCATCTTCCACTCTTGATGTTTGATCAGTTGTATCTTCCGATTTTCTTAATCTCCATGGCATCAATCTTTCCCTCCAATCAGAGAAAGCGAATATCAAACAGACAGTGTTTATGGTAAGGTTAACTGCATAAATTTCATTCAGTATAGATTGACTGTTCTGTACAAAGTTCTCGATTATCAAAGTAGTTATGACCGCAACTATTTCAGCTACAACGCTTACAATTGCAATAGCTATTGATCTTTTGATGAGAGTTATTAATGGATTTCTTCCTTCCGCTGAATTTCGTACAGACTTCATACTTTGCTGATGTTTAACTAAGGGATATATAAATAGTCCCAGGAATCCGACTTGAAATAGTACGGTACCAGTAGCCAACATTACCCAACGAATATTGGAGAGTTCATTCGGAATATTTCTACATCCAACTGACATCGCCTCGTATTGTGCTCCGAATATAAAAATTGCCAAACCTGCAAATGCCGTAGTGACTAACAATATAGATACAGACCAACTAAGAGTTCGTATAAGTTTTGAACTAAGATGTTTCAATCTAGGATCTTGATAAAATATTCTTTGTCTCATCCAAAGTATAAGGTAGAATGTGCACAGGCTAGTTGCGTAGGTCACAGCATTAAGTTTAAGTGAGAAATTGCATCCGAAATCATTGTGGCGTCCATAGATCAATCTGAAATCAATTCCGACTCGCAAAAAGGCGGTCAGTGTCATGAAGATGCTCATCACAGCCATTGTTGTAGATTTCTGCTCATTGTCAGTTCTACAACTTTTGTATTGCAACACTGAGTATGCTGTTAACGATCCAGTGAGATATAAAGTAATGAGACCTAGAGGAACTGATAGAATGTGAGCTTCCAACATTTCCCTCCAGAATATTTCTGTGGTGTTTCCAGGTTCCATTGTTCCGTTATAGCTTGGTTGAATGGTTGTAATGTAGCCTTCCATCTTTTAATATCTTGGTAAATAACCTTTTTTTTAACTTTTCTTGTAAGGTTTTATGAATTAATAAGTATACTGCAGCAAACTGCACCTTCTTGGTCTTCTCAGCTAACTGTCTCAAGCTAGGTATAATTGATTAAAGGTAGCTTTGTTTTTCCTTATCCAAATAGTGTTGAAGGAATACGTTCATCTGATGAGTATCGTTACGGAAACGTATCATAACTCTATTCCTTATAAGAATGACTAATCTCACAAATCCTTAACCTGTTAACTCTGGTTATATCTCTGGTATTTGGTAATATATAATATGACTAATCTCTTCATAAGGAATTTGAAACAAAACTTTTATTAACAGTCACTTGTTGGTAAGGACATATAAAAAGGACGATATATCGATATATATATTGCACAGCAAACAAGTATGATGTGTATGTGTACATTACAAGTACGTGGGCACAATTAGAATGGAGTATAGAATGATTACGTACAGGCATTGCTAATGAACAAACGTGACGTCAATTCTGGTAGTTAAGGTCTGTTCTACACAACTAAGATTCAAATTATATATTGACAGCTAAATTTCAATGACTTGTAATCTGCCAATCTAAGTTCAATGTTGTCGTCACTTCCACATCTCGGTGAGGTCACGACCCTTTGTCCGGTACAGTACCTATCTTTTTCACCATAATAATGATTCTTGCCAAAGCCGAAACGGAAATAAGGTATACTGCATTTATGACGCCATTTACGCAATAATGATATATCATAAAATACATGCTTTTGACTACACGTTAAGCAAGGTTACAAATCATTTGTTTGAAATTATATAAACATGTAACGAAGAAACCTCCGTCATTTCGATATAACGTCGCCGAGAATAAGATCTATATAAACGAAAACATCAAATTAATGGTCTGATATATAAGCGATCAGTTCATGCGCTATTGTTTGTTATTTTCGTAAATAAAGTCTAATGAGAATGGTAATGGTAGTCGTAAGATCGAATATTACATCATATATTATTACATAGTACAAATATGTACATAACTGTGTTTATTTCTGAAATCAGTTAATCGAAGAGAGGGTTCATAATACAATGAGAATGTGGAATATATACAGTACATACATTTAATTATCAGGGTTGCAGTGGTGATTTTTAAGTGGTGAAACTGAATTGCTGAATATCAGTATCCAAAGGTATCCGGTAGGCAACTTATTATGCATCCACTGTTAAATTCCTAGCTATTTTAATTTTTTGACAGAGGTGTTAGAAGTACTGGACTAGATCGTTGTTGCGTCGCAGTTCCCGTGCATTTCAAAATACTGTACATGGAAACAACCTTTCCTCACAGCACTATATTGCACAGCTATTATGTGAAGCGATACTTCACGTAGGCGTACATGCAAAAGAATTTCTAAATAATTTCAAACATATGAAAAAGGGCTATACACTTGGTCAATGTAGTTATATATTATTAAATTAAAGCAATTATGTAATATATATATATATATGCGATCGAACAATCAACTTCCCACAATCGACGCTTCCACCATTTCTATATTAAAGTTTCTACACAATGTGAAGCAGCCACACTGCAATCATGTGTTGTTCTACTGCCATATTTCTTTTTCTTCTACTGCTCTCTACTCCCACATCATCTGGTTTGTGGTCTATATTGTCTTGTTAGTCACTTGTGTGAATAGCTGACACTTCTTCTGTCCCATCTTCCACTCTTGATGTTTGATCAGTTGTATCTTCCGATTTTCTTAATCTCCATGGCATCAATCTTTCCCTCCAATCAGAGAAAGCGAATATCAAACAGACAGTGTTTATGGTAAGGTTAACTGCATAAATTTCATTCAGTATAGATTGACTGTTCTGTACAAAGTTCTCGATTATCAAAGTAGTTATGACCGCAACTATTTCAGCTACAACGCTTACAATTGCAATAGCTATTGATCTTTTGATGAGAGTTATTAATGGATTTCTTCCTTCCGCTGAATTTCGTACAGACTTCATACTTTGCTGATGTTTAACTAAGGGATATATAAATAGTCCCAGGAATCCTACTTGAAATAGTACGGTACCAGTAGCCAATATTACCCAACGAATATTGGAGAGTTCATTTGGAATGCTTCTACATCCAACTGACAGCGCCTCGTATTGTGTTGCAAATATAAAGATTGCCAAACCTGCAAATACGGTAGTGACTAACAATATAGATACAGACCAATTAACAGTTCGTATAAGTTTTGAACTAAGATGTTTCAATCTAGGATCTTGATAAAATATTCTTTGTCTCATCCAAAGTATAAGGTAAAACGTGCAAAAGCTAGTTGCGTATGCTACATTTTTAAATTTAACTGATAAATTGCATCCGAAATCATTGTGGCGTCCATAGATCAATCTAAAATCAATTCCAACTCGCAAAAAGGCGGTCAGTGTCACGAAGATGCTCATCACAGCCATTGTTGTAGCTTTCTGCTCATTGTCAGTTCTATCACTTTTGTATTGCAACACTGAGTATGCTGTTAACGATCCCGCGAGGTATAAAGTAATAAGACCTAGAGGAACTGATAGAATGTGAGCTTCCACCATTTCCCTCCAGAATATTTCTATGGTGTTTCCAGGTTCCATTGTTCCGGTATAGCTCGGTTGAATGGTTGTAATGTTCCCTTCCATCTTCCAATATCTTGGTAAATAACCTTTTTAGAACTTTTTGTAAGATTTTATAAATTAATAAATAGACTGCAACAAATTGCACCTTCTCGGCCTTCGCAGCCTACCGTCTTAAGCTAGGTACATCTTGGTCTTGCTAAGTTCGGCATAGTAGCTGTAGTTTCATTTATTCATTATCTATTATCTATGGGTGTATGTGCTGTACATTTTATTTAAAGTTTTCTATTGCGGAAACGTATGGTGGGTTGATTACTATGTAAATACACTACATAAATGTTTGATTTCTTTTAAGAATGACTAATATTTTTCTTGATAATTTATTATTATAAGTTTATGCCACATCGGTGTTTTATACTCTGTAAATAGTAAATCAAGGCAAAGCCCTGTACTTTTCCGGTGTCAAATAAAATATGATTAATTTAAGAAATTGGATATATAGCTTTTATTAACATATACGTACCGATATGAACATAAATTACGATAATAACAAGTTGACAACATATATAGTATGTATATCAAACGCTCAGTGGTGAAACTTAGGTATGGCATACATGGCAGGTACCCTAGGCGCCACTTCAAGGGGACGCCACGGATACCAACTCTCTATTATACCGTAGTCACATGTTTGTACATGGGCGCAATTTCAATGTTTGTCATTTACGTTATTTTTCGTTGGTACGTAACTACATACAGTAAATAAAGGTGTAAAATATATAGTACTAATGCATATGCAGTATATTAATGAAGTATGTATATATATAGATATATTACAGATGCGTTCTCAATTTACTTAAAACAACTCATGGATTCTTTAATCAAAAATAAGCACAAGATGACTTGAGACCTGTTTATTCACGACTCATATTCAAAACGAGTTTCACACTGAAGTTCTTATGTTTAACGATTGTTCCCGCATATTATCATTGCAATGCCTTCTCTCACTCACACCACTGGTGCAATCGTTACTTATACTGCAATGTAATCCTTTACTGTATGATTTTCAGTTTCTTGACTTGTAACAGTTGTTACTTGTACTTGTGTTCTTTTCTCTATCACTATCTTCCAAGGCATCAGTCTTTTTTTCCAATCTGCAAACGCGAAAATCAAGCAAAGAATGTTGACGACTAGATTAAATTCATAAATATGATTGGCTGACACTTTATCCGTATCTATAAAGATAACGGATAAGGCTGACAGTAGATCAGACGTGACACAAATTCCCGATATAACAGCTGATCTCTGTACGAGTTGTATGACCGGATTTGCCCTTCTTGACGAAGTTCTGATTGACTTCATTTTGATGATGTTTTACCAGTGGATAAATGAATAGACCAAGAATACACACTTGAAACATAGCGGTACCTATAACCAGAAATATCCATCTTGCTTCGGTTATACTGTTATGAACAACCAAACATCCAGATGCTGTAGCCTTGTAATAGGAACCAATGACGAATAACCCCGTTCCCACGAATAAAAATAAGACAAGAAAGATGAAAGTGAACCAGTCCATAGCTGTGTAAAACCTGGAATGCAGAACAAATACGATCCTCGAAGTTTTAGTTAATATTCTTTGTCGTAACCACAGAATGAAATAAAATAGAAAGAAGCTTATTGCGTAAGTGATAGTTTTGAAATGGGTTGCTAAATTGCATCCGAATTCGTCGTGGATTCCGTAAATCAATCTTAGGTCGATTGTCACATTGCAGAATCCAAATACAGACACTAAAATACACAATACGAGTACGATCTTCACTCTTAGGTTACTTGTACGATCCGGGCCAGCATTCACTTTCTTCTCTTCAAATTTCATTTCTTTATTCTTGATCAGAAAGTAGATTGTTTGTGTTATTGAAACATAAAGTGTGATCATTCCCAAAGGCGCAGCTAGCACATGAGTGTGTAGCATTTGCTGTCTGTAGATTTCATCAGTGTGGTAGTCCGATGCAGTTGTATTAGTGTAATTAACTGCGACAGTGCTAGTCGGAATAGTAACGTTGACCATTTTCCTCTTCTGATAAAGTTGTTTTACTCTGTATACGGACGAATATTATACAAGGAAGATAAACATACTAAAAGTAAAAATTGAACACATTAGTCATTTAGTGATATACAGAGATTTGAATCGTAAAGCAGTAATACCTCGACTAACGCTGAATGTCAGTTATTATATATAGCAGATGTTCTCAACCTTTTTCGCCTCATTTTCCTCATGCACGGAATTTCTCCCTTTTCAAAATTGTTTGGCTCGATATGTTCAAAATAATATGCGTATAAAACTGAAAATCCTCATGAAGTTTACAGTTAATGATAACCCCACCTTAGCAGGGGAAATGAAGCCGCGTCAGTATTTATGCAGTTTCAATCTACCAATCTGTGATCAATCCTCCCCCAATTGCCTGACCGAGGAGTTTCCTCTTGGTTGAGAATTCCTATTATACAGCTTATGTCGCTTTAAACGATACTCAAATCTTCGCAATGTCAAGTACGTATCCCTTACCTGCCCTAAGCTACGAGTTTATTGTTTTTCGAACAACGTCACTACAATTTCTATGTAAGCGACATTAATTATTCATTTATTTATTAAATAATTGAATACATACAGCCATAATTTGTTAATCCAGGTCAACTTTTACGGTTTTTTTTTTACGCTTGGATTTGACTCTGTTCCGATCTATGAATACGTCATCTTGGATTCTCGAATCGCATTTCATAAGGCTTTCCTTCCTGTACTTACTAACGTAATAAGGCTCCGGTCTCGTGGGGGATCCTATAATGGATCTTCCGTTAAGGACTTGCCAGGGTCAATGTCGGCTGTAACGAAGTATGTAGCCTGGATCTCTTATATTAATGGTATTTTTGAGTTATGCGGACCTCAGTTTTATGGTTATTATAAATATTTATATATAACCATTTATTCATGTAATTTCCGTCCCCTAATAGTGCGCTCTTCCCTTTTATACCCCCATAAATATTATCACGCTATTGACTGCAATATTTTACTAAGAAAATCCTTCCAGTATATCTAGTGTCAGGTCTTTCAAACTCTCCCTTCTCATCTCTTCTGAATTCAGGCAATGTCTACGCAGTAGTTTTACTTCTCTACTTGTATTGTTGTCCATCATTCTTATTTATCAGTTAGTATCAGTAGATGATAAATGATTAGACTATCTCATTAACATGGTTCACTTGAACCAGGATATATATATATATGTCTTGAATAAAGTGACGTATTCATGAAATGTAAGAGATGCATGCAAAACTCTACAATAAGTCTGCGTCTCGAGGTGTTGCGGTTTTACAGTGACTACTGTATAGATAATAAGAGAAAGTTTTTTTTTTGGTTTTTGAAAACTTTCATTTTTTTGCTTCTCTAGAGTATGAGGTAATTGAGTTCTGGTTGAGGTCATTTCAAGAGCAAAATGTTCTAGCTGTCATAATATTTGTACCTTCTTTAATTTGATGAGATTTAGTTGAAAAAATGATTGGTAAAAAACTACACCTCTGAGTACAGCTCCCTTGTCAGGGCCTTGCCTAGTGATAGCGCCGGTCCTCAGTACGCTAATGTAAATTTAAAAATTGTTAATTCCAGATCCTTGTCTTTTGGTAACCCTCTTACGATAATGGGAAATATAGTCTCGTCCATATTCGTTCAAATATTCTTTACTCCGCAGTAGAGTTCTCTTTAGTCTGTTCTTTTCATGAGTAATTCCTATGAAAATATAGTTGCCATATGATCCAAATCGTTTTCCGATACTGTAGTCACATATTTCGTCCTTATTTCTGGCTTCCTCAATCTCCATGGCATCAACCGCTCCCTCCAGTCCGCAAAGACGAAAATCACGCACACGACGTTTATGACGTTGTTGACGTCATATAGGCGATTGCTGAACAATTGGGAGGATCTCACGACCAGGATGATGATGACCGATATGATATCAGTGATAATACTGATAACTGCTATGATTGTGGTTCTTTTTATTAGTCTTATCAATGGATTGTTCCTGTTTAGTGAACTTCTTACAGCTCTCGTGCTTCGGAAGTGCTTAACCAACGGGTAAATGAAGACACTGAGTAAAGATACTTGAAATACCGTTGTTCCACTGATTAGAATGTACCATCTTATCGTCGAAAGATTGTTTGGGATTACACGACAACCTAGCGACCATGCTTCAAGGTTTGAACCGATTCCGAATATCGCTGTTTCGATGATGATCATTATTAGTAATATTGCACAGATCGCCCAGCTAAACACGTTCAAATACTGCGAGCTGAGCAGCTTATGTCGACTCTCTTGGTAAAATACTCTTTGTCTCAGCCAAAGTACTAGATAAAATGACGCCAGGCTTAAACTGAACGTAAGTACTTTGAATTTATTGACTACATTGCATCCAAAATCATCGTGACTTCCGTATATCAATCTCGGATCAATTCCAGATCGTAGTAAAGCGGTGAACGAAGCGAAGATGCATAATGTTGTCATAGTATATTGGTGGTTGGTATTCTTCCTTTTGTTACTGATGTACACGTGACCTCCTCGATTCCCGTACACGTGCCTTCCTCTTACCCGCGGTTTTTGACAAGCGTTATGTTTCTTTTCATACGATCTCTTTAATAGTAGATAAGCAATCTGTGAGCATGTTATATACAATGTGATAAGTCCCAGTGGAGCAGTCAGCATGTGAGCTTCTACCATTTCCCTGTGAAATATCAAGCTTGGGCTTTCAGTTGTCGCGTTCTGCATATTTCTCAAAACACATTAACTTATTACATAGATAATACTCTAATAGTAAAGAATATCTTATCTCCGTTGTATGCTTGTAATATATGTTGGAAACCTCGAGAGAGTATACCTTTGATAAAGACACTTATGTGGTTAGCTCCGTGGAGATTTACATTAAATGACATACATCCTTACCAGCGATACTGCAAGGGATCTACTGCAAGGAATTCAGAGACAAAAGGGGTATATTCATATTCACATTCCAGCTTAATTCAAAGTATTTCTTGGTTTTGATAAAGATTGTTTCCTGATACGGAATGTATGGGTTTACATGAACTTATCGCTGCGTGAACTCTTAGAGTTCAATTGAATACTAGTTGATAGAGATTGCGGTTAATAAGTAAGCGGAGAGGTTGACACTGGCTTACTTGTTGCTGCCTCACATAAAACGTCTTTCCTTCCCGTGAAACCTCCTGCTATAACTACCTACACTGAGAAAATAACTGTACCTAGGGATATAAGATATTATTGATGTGTCTCTATAACTTGATCACAAACTGTTGAAAGTGAAACAAATGCAGTGAAAACAAATGCTAGTGAAAGCGAAAGCCACTTACACGCAATGCTCTTGAATCATCCAAGCAAACAACTGCAGTGTTTTATTCGATGCGGTTTTAGCATTTTCAACGAGCCACAACTATTACTGAGCGAACAAGGGGAGAAGGCGAATAATTTTTTTACTTATTTAACTAACTCCATCTACTAAAACTGTAAAATTTCAATATCCTATTACCGTATATACTTGACTATAAGACTCAAGTACTCAAGTTCGAGTTAGTTATAAAAGACTTTATTTACTTGAATAATTGTCATTGATATGATCTCGTCTTATACTCCAGTAGTTAAAGTAATTATCATTTCTATCAATCCTGCAATTCAACAATTACTGAAAAGTAGTATTGCTGTCCCTAAAATAATCAATTCGTACGCGTTCGCACGAAACAGAATACCAACTGTAACCTTTAATATTCCCATTGTGGCAAATGAGCACCAGAAAATAACTACATTATTGTTGTTTTCTATAACTAAACGTGGAGATTTTGAGCTATTTACTCAAGCTAATAACCACACATGTGCAGGTACCAATCACACGAAGGTTTAAAGCTCACTGTATGGGTGCAAATAGTTTAAAATGCGCTTTAAATCCCCCATGTTGCTTTCAGGTTTGAATTGTTGGAATGCGAAAACAAAAATATGAACTATCTTTGTCTGTTGGAATGTAACCTTTCTCTCGCCATTCATCCTCTGCCACTTTCCCCTAATGCTCGCGCGTTACAATATTTTGCCCTACAGTTTTCTGGTGTCAAATAGAATATGACTAAATTGAGAAATAGGATATATAGCATTTATTAACATATACGTACCGGTATGAACATAGATTACGATAATAATAAGATGGCAACATATATAGTATATATATCATGAACTTAGTGGTGTACCTGAGATATGGCATGCATGGCAGGTACCCTAGGCGCCACTTCAAGGGAACGCCACGGATACCAACCCTCTATTATAGTCAGATGTTTGTACATGGGCGTAATATAAATGTTTGCAATATACGTTATTTTTCGTGTTAAATGTATCGTACTAATGCATAAGCACTATATTAATGCAGTACAGTAAGTCCTCAACATGCGAACAGGTTACGTTCCAAGAGGTTGTTCGTAACTAGAATTGTTCGTAAATCCAACACAATAAAAATAAATACACAGGTAATGTGTATACAGCCACATCGGTTTCCATCAAACAACTCCCTTCAATCCCTTGTAAACAAATCAGTGTAAATATTTCACTGTTAGCATTTTAATTTTTAAGGTTCGCGGCCGTGTTCGTATCGGCGAAAGTTCGTGATACGAATGCTCGTATCTATAGGACTTACTGTGTATCTATGTTACAGAAGAGTTCTCAATTTACTTAAAACAACTCATGGATTCTTTAATCAAAAACAAGCTCACGATGACTTAAGACCTGTTATTCACGGCCAGTTTTACACTGTGGTTTTTATGCTTAACGATTGTTCCCGCATATTATCATTGCAATGCCTTCTCTCACTCACTTCACTGGTGCAATCGTTACTTATACTGCAATGTAATCCCGTACTGTATAATTTTCAGTTTCTTGACTTGTAACAGTTGTTACTTGTACTTGTGTTCTTTTCTCTATCACTATCTTCCAAGGCATCAGTCTTTTTTTCCAGTCTGCAAACGCGAAAATCAGGCAAACGATATTGACCACTAGATTAAATTCATAAACTTGATTGGCTATCACTCTTAACTTATATATAAAGATAACGGATAAGGCTGACAGTAGATCAGACATGACGCAAATTCCCGTTATAACAGCCGATCTCTTTACGAGTTGTATGATCCGATTTGCCCTTCTTGACGAAGTTCTGATTGACTTCATTGCTTGATGATGTTTTACCAGTGGATAAATGAATAGAGCAAGAATACACACTTGAAACATAGCGGTACCTATAACCAGAAATATCCATCTTACTCCAGTTATACTGTTACGAACAACCAAACATCCAGATGCTGTAGCCTTGTAGGAACCAGCAACGAATAACCCCGTTACCAGAAAAAAAAATAAGATCAGACAAAGGCAAGTGAACCAGCTCATAGCTGTGTAGAACCTGGAAAGCAGAACAAATACGATCCTCGAAGTTTTAGTTAATATTCTTTGTCGTAACCATAGGATGAAATAAAATAGCACGACGCTTGTCGCGTAGGTGATAGTTTTGAAATGGGTTGCTAAATTGCATCCGAAGTCATCGTGCATTCCGTAAATCAATCTTAGGTCGATTGTCACATTGCAGAATCCAAATACAGACACTAAAATACACAATACGAGTATGATCTTCACTCTTAGGTTACTTGCATGAACGGGGCCAGCATTCACTTTTTTTTCTTCAGATTTCATTTCTTTATTCTTGATCAGAAAGTAGATTGTTTGTGTTATTGAAAGGTAAAGTGTGATCATTCCCAAAGGCGCAGATAGAATATGAGCTTGTAGCATTTGCTGTCTGTAGATTTCATCAGTGTTGTAGTCCGATGCAGTTGTATTAGTGTAATTAACTGCGACTGTGCTAGTCGGAATAGTAACGTTGACCATTTTCATCTTGGTGGTGGTGTTTTACTCCGTATCGGGTCGTATATTATACATTGAAGATAAACAGAAATACTAAAATTAAATATAGGCACATTAGTCATTTTGTGATATACAGAGATCTGGTTCGTAAAGCAGTAATACCTCGACTAACGCTGAACGTCAGTTATTATATATAGCAGATGTTCTGAGCCTTTTTCGCCTCATTTTCCTTTTACATCAAATTTCTCCCTTTTCTCAGACCTCAGTTATATGGTAATTATATATATAACCATTTATTCATGTAATTACCGCCCCTAAAAGTGCGCCCCCCCCACACCCTAAATATTATCACGCTATTGACTGTGCAATATTTTCAGTGTCAGGTCTTTCAAACTCTCCCTTCTCATTTGAAATATGCTCCTTTATCACAGATATCTAAATCGCTGACTCGTTTTTATATCTTTGAATTCAGGCAATGCCTACGCAGTAGTAGATGATAAATGACTGGACATGCATGGATGCAAAACTTTAGCAATAGCCCTGCGTCTCGAGGCGCTGCAGTTTTACAGCGGCTACTGTATACAAAGTGAGAAGATGGGTATTTGAAAATTTTCCTTTTTCTGCTTCTCTATAGTATGAGATAATTGGGTTCTGGTTGAGGTCATTTTCGTCAAGAACAAAAATGTTCTAGCAGTCATAATATTTTTACTTTGGTTAATTTGAATAGATCGGCGTTTAGAAAACATTTCTCCTCCTCACTCCTCTTCTAGCATATTGAAATTGTACCTCCTTAGTAGATGGAATTAGTTAAATAGATGGATAATTTAGTTGACCTTTCCCTTGTTTTTCTCAATAATAGTTCAATAATATCTTAGATCTCTTGGTCGGGGGTTCTCAGACTGGATGATGTGCTCCCCAATAGTTTAAATTCCGCTTGAAATCCCTCATGTGGCTTTCAGGCATGAATTGTTTGGAATGCGAAAACGAAAATATCAAATTATTTTTGTCTGATGGAATTCACCCCATCTCTCACTCCTTCATCCTCTGCTATTTTCCCCTAATTGCTCGCGCGTAACAATATTTCAGAGCACAGGTGTAGGAGGCATTTTACCGTTTGGTTATATTGCGATAGTACAACCTTAGGAATTTCAGGTGAACCGAACCTGGTGATCCATAGCTGTTACATGTTGTCTAGGGAGAGAGAGGAATAGTAAAGTTAAGTTTACAAAACAGGAAATTCCCAACCTGCGGGTGTTACTAGTTTCGAGTGCACATACTTGTATTGTCATTGTCATCAGCATTGTCCTCAATGAAAACTTATTATTTGAACAAATTACATTCAGCAATTTCTGCGAAATGATTTTTGTCAAGTAACATGAAAATCTATATGAAATCTTGCTAGGCTGGATATTTCGCGATGTCAATGGTACGTGTATGGGACCTCAACCATATGAGTGCTTTCAGTTATGTATGTATATGTTTCCCTATACGAAATATATCAAATAATAAATACAGCATCAATTGAATTCTGTTATTAGTTAGACATTTTTCGTACAGAATATTTTGTTTCGATTAGCCCCAACCCCAGTTCGTCTGCTCATCTTTCCTGAAGGGTCATAGGCTTTGTTGAGAGTTCTTTTTCTTCCTTTCTTTATTGGCAACAACATATTGTACGGTTTGAATATTTGCAATGTATCTCATCCTGCTCGTCTGCCTTCTTTTCAACCTCCACGGCATCAGTCGATCCCTCCAGTCCCCGAAGACGAAAACAACGCTAACTACGTTTATAACGTTGTTGATGTCATAAAGACGATTGCTGAACGAGCCAGATGACTTTACAGATAACATGATGATCGCTGATAAGATATCGGTAGATATCCCGATCGTTGCTATCACAGCTGTCCGTTTTATCAGTGTTATCAGTCGGATTTCTGCCGTGTATGAAATTCTTACTGATCGCATCCTTCTCATTTTTTGACGATGTTTTACCAGCGGGTAGACGAATAAACTTAGAATACAGATTTGGTAGACAACTGTAACAGTAACAAGGAAATACCAACGAATTTTGTTCAACTTGCCCGGAATGGTCCGACAGCCGACCGATCTTGCTTCGTAGTAATTATTAGTAAATAAACCAATGCCTATGATATTGCCAGACACGAGTAGAGTTAGCACCATCCAAATAAAAGCTGTGATAAAGCATGAACTGAGTTGTTTCAGTCTTCTATCTTGGTAAAATATTTTTTGTCTCATCCACAGTACCAAGTAGAATGCCAACATACTTATACTTGCGGTCACTACTTTAAATTTGATCGACAAGTCGCAACCAAAATTATCATGGTAGCCGTACACAAGCCTCAGATCGATTCCGGATCTTAGAAAAGAAGTGAATGAAGCAAATATGCAGAGAAATGTCATAAAATGTGGTGCTCTTCCACTCACAGATCCGATTTTTCGTGATGGACCACCAGCTGCTCCCCTTTTACCCTCTTGGCATATTTTCATAACTAAATATGCCATTTGGCTCACACTAACGTACAGTGTGCTAAGACCCAGTGGAACTGAGAGCATATTGCCTTTGACCATTTCTTTATGGAATATACTGGAATCACCGGTTAGGTTGGAGCCATTTATTGTTGAGTACTCCGGATAGTAGGTGGTAAAAATAGTATCCATACTTTCGCTCCGATGTTTAACTGAATTAAGTTCTGCTAAATATATGTATAAGATTTTGCGATTGCAAGTTATACCAGTCTTGACTATATTCCAATTTTTATATTGTATAGAGACTATATTGAGAAAAGCGCTTCCACCCTAGTATATAAGTCTTGTACTTTAATTCTGTATATAATAGCCCTAGCTACTCAAATTCTGAAAAAAAACTTTATTCGGTAACTCCCGGCGTCTCCAACATTATCTGTATATATAAATCGTATACTGGACTTACATACACTTACTACGGCCTTATTTCATACTGAAGCTCAACTTCACAAGTTCGCTTTACCACATAACATCCGATTTATATAACATAACATGTTTGCAGCCATAATATCGATACACAATAATTATATCTTGACGTTATCTCCATATCTGTAAACATTCTCACCGCTCATACTACTTTGTTTCATATTACATTGCTTAAAAACGATTATCTTCAAACCACATTCCCACGCTTATTGTTAATGCATAGAAGATCTTTCTGTTTTGTATCTGATCATCATACCTTCTCTCTTATCTTCACTATCGTCATATATAATATATCGTTAGTGGTAGAATTTTTCACAAATCAATTCACTTCCCTAAAATATACAGAAAAGGGAAGCATACAACTAATGATGAATTTGATAAAGAAGGCCCTTCAATTTTGAGCCAGTTCAGGCAAACTTTTATAATTTTAGTAACACGAGTTACTAAACATTCAGTTCGCGAGATCCAATGCAAACCAATTGGATATCATCACTACAAATATACGGCAATATAAGGATCGCTGGTGTGTGAGATATCTAACTGTTACCATTGACCAGTATGCCCACTGTCCAGTAGATTATATACCATGATTAGCCGTTAGTTTCGCGTAGGAATCCCAAGCTGGGCCCAATCAAACTTTTTGTGGGGTAGAAACTAAGCGGACAGAAGTTTGCAGACAATTGTACTGACTATTTCAGAGGTTAGGGTTTAAAATGTTCTATTATTTCCTCTTTAGCATTGCGCTGCCCCAATCCGACTCACATGACAATATATTCCGTATACTGATATCTTTAATTGAGAACTTTATAGTGAAACAGCAAATAAATATTAGTTCGCAGTTTTATATTCAACAATAAAAACAGACGGCGATTATTGCTGATAATGTAGCTGTGACTGTGTAATATCCGACTTCAAACAAATATGTTACGACTCCAAAGGGTAATGCAGAGTAAAATACTTTAGTACAACATTAGTCATTTGTATAGCAACGTGTGGCCCAGTCATTCCAATCCGGAGCAAATCATACTCTGTAAAATACTGACTTAGTAAGGGTTCGCTGTACTGCTGTAATATTATTAATATTACGTAAAATCTCTGAATGACACGTCATCTATTCATCGAGAGTAATGAGTGCTACTAAAGGATTAATAGGTTATGATGATTCAACAAATGAATGATAAGCTACTATGAAGATATCTTAATTCATAATAATACGTACGTACGGGCAATTCGTCATTCAAAAAAATTCAAATAATTATTTAATGACTCTTACGTACTATGCAAATTTAGGAAAATGAAAATGCACAGAAGGGTTAAATAAAAATACATACAGTTGAGGGCTATCAATCTGTTTAGATCGTGTAAAACTCTTTGAAGAGAGAGACATCTCATAATCCGAAGTAAGTATATAAACCAACATGGGAACTTTAAGGGATAATACAGCTCTTCACAGATGTACATTTTTATTATTCTAACACATGTAAGAATGCAACTGATAGCTAATGTTCACCTCATAGAGCACGCTTGCGTTTTACAACGTTATAATACGGGATAAGTGAGTGTTTAGCCGGTGGAAATAGTTATCTTTGCTTGAGGCGCTAATAACAGGGTAGCGGCCCTGCAAATGATATTCAAAATATCACAGTTTTCTCTTGTGTTACTGTAACGTTATGTTGGTTACTCACCATTTAGTAGCAATTAGTGATACACCAACAAGCAGCGTATACCAACAGTTTAGACTCGAGGTCATATCAAATGCTTTAATTTTTTTGAAATACAGCAGATTCACCTCTCAGATCTTTAGTGTCCCCAAAACAATGATAATCTTACGAAAATCTGTCACCTACTTCCTCGCCTCGAACCGAATTTGTGCGTCCCGTGGGAGGCTGCGGTTTTTGAATAGAGTACGGCCCGTAACAGGAGTTCAGTGCTACTGTTTTTGGTGATATATGAATAGCGATATGTGAAATGCAAGTGCGGTTCCCTGTCTAATCCGGTTAAGTGTATTTGCCCCGGGAGTGCTACAAGGTTGCACACCTTTGGTCTAGAGTATTGTGAAGTATATAGAAAGAGAAATGTGTAAGCACTATCGTAAATGTTGAAATAAGATAATAAAAATTTTATCGTGTGAGTAATCACCCTGAACCGTTGTA
Source organism: Halocynthia roretzi (assembly GCA_013436055.1). NCBI lineage: Eukaryota > Metazoa > Chordata > Ascidiacea > Stolidobranchia > Pyuridae > Halocynthia > Halocynthia roretzi. The sequence continues at coordinate 35,296 of QRAM01000506.1, read as the reverse complement.
AGACAATCAAATATAACAATTATGATTGGTAAGTTGACTCACATTTGAGCCATCTTATTTAATTGGGCTTTTGTCTCGAATTTGACCTCGTCTTTTACTTGAGATCAACGATCGATTCATAATTAAGTACAGTATATACTTGGTACAGTGGTTTCAAAGTTCCTCTGATCATTCAAACGGATTTCAATTTTGTATACTTTGATATCGTTCATTCCTGGATGCAGATGTGATTGTTTCTTCACGATCCTCCGGTTCTACTTCCTCTGTTAATCTCCACGGCATCAATCTCATCCTCCAGTCTGGGAAAGAAAGTATGAGGAAAGACAGATTCACGACTATATTAACATCGTAGAGCAGTATGCTAGCCGATCCATCGCTTCCTATGAATATTGCAATGATGACGCTGATTACATCTGTGAGCATGCAAAGTATTGCGATTGTTGTTGCTCTTTTTACTAGTTTTATTATCGGATTGTCTCTGGCGTGTGCGTTTTCCGGCATCCTAGTGCTCTGATAATGCTTTACCAATGGGTAGATGAACAAACCCAGAAAGCAAACTTGGAAAACTACGGTAAAAGCTATCAAAATTGCATATCTTATTTCAGGACTGAAATTCGTTGCTACGGTTCGGCACCCGAGCGGAGTTCCTATGTCTTCTGCACCGATTAGAAACAATACTATAGCTCCCAATCCGGATATCAGTAGAAAGAATACCATGAGCCAGCTGACGCTCCTAATAAATTTCGAACTGAGATGTTTCAATCTTGGATCTGCATAAAATATTCTCTGTCTCACCCAGAGTACAAGATATATCGTGAATATGCTGATTCCGTAAGCAACCACTTTAAATTTGATTGAAATATCGCATCCGAAATTGTCGTGATGACCTAATACCAGACGCAAGTCGATCGCTACACGTAGCAGGGCCATTATAGAAGCAAATAGGCACATTCCCGTGATAGCTGTAGCATGCTTTTCATTGACGCTAGTGTTCGAGCGTCCAGTTGACGATACTGTACTTGATTTTCGGCGATAGGAACCCATTTTTGCTTTCGGTTTTCTCTGCTTTAATGCAATGTAAGCGATATGTGTAGCTATTATGTATAAAGCTAACAAGGCAAAGGGTACAGCTATGCTGTCACATACGATCCATTCAATGTAGTATCTCTCTTTAGCTTTCAAATCTTTTTCTGATAGACCTTTGCTTGCTGTTGAGAAGTTTGCCATCGTTTGGGTATATTTATATTCTAGTATCCGATGATTCCTAAATACATAGAATCATAATAAGTCGCGTGAATGTTTATTCCGAAGTTTTATGAGCAGAATGCAGGCCATCATTTACCTAAGGGCAGTCTGTTATGTTTTTCACATAAACAATTAGCCTGCATTGATAGGTCCCCACTCTGCATCAGAAGCCATAATACAGCTACTTCGTTTTACAACTGCTGAAGGGTCATCCATATTTTCAGCTAGGAAGTAAAGTACTGAAAAGTTCACCTGTTCCTCGTTTGATTTTATCAGGGCTAAATTATCCGGTAATACACCTCCAATAAGAATATACAGTTTAAAGTTAAAGTGAAGCTATATTCCCTGGAAGTCCCTGAGCGAACGCCTATGCCTGCATTCATATCAGCTGAATATTGCCTATCTAGGAGCAATCTGTTTGTCCCAAAGTTCTTTTATAAACTGCTAGCCTGCACTTGAACATAAATAACTCAGTGATATCTGAATTTGATTGAGTTGGAAAACGCAGACAGCTAATTCCAAAGTAATCATAATATACTGCAATTTGGCAAAATTTCAGGTAAGGTATTGCGAGGCTGCCGCGGCCTTAATCTTCTTCAATCTCTTGTATCAATATTTTTTACGACCCCGAAGATTCGCCCTACACTTATATGCAAATTTGTACGAAAAGAGGCCTCCATTCCTCCAACTTGCGTAGTTACTTGTTGAATTTACGCTTTGCTATACCTTGTTACTCCATATTCTGTACTGTGCATGACATCACCCTTTACGTTGTTTTCTCTCCTCTTATTGCAACGTATTATTTGCATTCAAAGCTTTACTTGGGGACCGGGTATACGGTGCAGTATACAAATTCAAACAATGCATATCCTTCGTTGAAGTGATATGATATCACCGGTATTAGCTTTTAAGCAATAGTATTCTTGCTTTACGTAATAACATGTAATCATCCTAATGCTTTACCTACTCACTGCGAAATACTCAATAATAAACTATGATAATCTACATACTGACTATGTAGCAATAAGCACCGGTTATTTCAGTGGTTGTATATAATGAACTGCAGCCGGGTTCAGGCAATAGGCACACGGAAGGGCGAAAAGGAGCAAAGAATTTCATCACTCATCTTTTAATGGAGATGTGAAAATAATTTGCACGCCTTGAAACTATGGAATTGACTTTGGAAATCTGTGATTGGTACCACGTTCGGACGAGGATCATTCAACGGCCTTGGTTGGGGTTATCCGTTATCGTTGGCGCTTACGCATGCCTTACAAGAAGGGAAAAACTTTCTCTATTTTACATTTTCTGCGTATAAGTTTATCTTAATGTTAACTTACCTCCAGTGTACGATACTTTGATTCAGTACCTTATTTTATACAAGCAGCTCTGCCACTTGGTTATTAGTGCTCTACATACCTACATACCATACCTTATGTCCTACACCCCTAGAAATGTTTGATCAATGTTCGCACTTCCTGAAAAACTAGCATCACGTCTAAGTAGATTTAAAGGGAGCAAGTATGTTGCACAGCATGCTAGAGTTTGCACTCGCGTACGTGAACTACCACTATCACTACAAACTACAACGTATGGTGTACAGGATAGAATAAACGTATATTTTGGAATGAAACGTGGTAAAATATTATAGTTCAAAGATTATGGACAATACTGTCCTTTTTTGGAACGTAATGGAACACGAAACATTATGTATTGACCCGGACTATATTAGATGGATGGATTTTTTTCAAACCAAATAGGCCCCACAGCGCCCCTCAGTGGAAACGTGCTTTTCGCATAGTATTCACATGTACAGTACTTACCATATTTATTGTTGGTATTAAAATAGCATTTTTCTTCCACCTTAATTCAATATAAAAGATTAGAATGGCAACTTATACACGTGGATAATATACAATTTCCATTATGAAAGTTTTGTACCACCTTTCTTCAAGTCAAAATATAATTTAAGTAATAGTTTAATACGGTGTCTATCTACTGATGTGTATTTGTAATTCATTCAGTTTGTATTCTAGAATCTCGTGTTTTTTTACTGCTTGCTAATTGCAGACAATTTCACTGATACACTAGTACTGCGGACGTATTTTTGTTGCATTTCACAATGACCAATATCGAGCTATTCATCGAGGAGAGTGATCTACCGTACGAAGAAGAAATTCTCCGCAATCCCTACTCTGTAAAATGTTGGCTTCGTTACGTGGAGCACAAGGAGGGATCCCCCGACAAACAAATCAATTTGATTTATGAAAGAGCTTTGAAAGAATTACCAGGCAGCTATAAATTATGGTATAATTATCTGAGGCTTAGGAGAAGACAGATGAAAGGAAAATGTTTAACTGATCCAATTTATGAAGAAGTTAATAATGCTCATGAACGGTCATTAGTTTTCATGCACAAAATGCCACGTATTTGGATTGATTACTTGAAATTTCTGACTGGACAGAAAAGGATCACAAGAACGCGACGTACGTTCGACAGATGCCTTCGTGCCCTTCCTGTGACACAGCATGATAGAATCTGGCCGATATACATAGAATTCGTGAAGAAATATCCGATCCATGAGACCGCTGTGCGTGTTTTTCGCAGGATGTTAAAAATCATGCCGGAAGAGTCAGAGGACTTTGTGGAATATCTGATTTCGATCGATAATTACGACGAGGCTGCGACGCAGCTCGCAAATATCGTGAACGATGAAAAGTTCGTGTCAAAACAGCAGAAAACAAATCATCAACTTTGGCATGAGCTCTGTGAACTAATTTCTAAGAATCCAGATAAAGTTCATTCCCTTAAAGTGGAAGCCATCATCCGGGGCGGATTGAAACGATTCACAGACCAATTGGGACAACTTTGGTGTTCCCTAGCTGATTATTACATCCGTAGTGGTCTGTTTGAACGAGCCAGAGACATATATGAAGAGGCTATAGAAACGGTGACTACCGTGCGAGATTTTACTCAAATATTCGATGCCTATGCCCAGTTCGAAGAGTCTGTTATCAGCAGTAAAATGGAAGCGGCTGCGGAAGAAGAGACTGAACAAGAGGAAGATGATGAAATAGATATCGAATTGAGATTAGCAAGATTTGAACATCTCATGAACAGGAGACCTTTGCTACTAAATAGTGTCCTACTACGTCAGAACCCTCACAATGTCCATGAATGGTTAAAGAGAGTTGAACTGTATGAAGATGATCCTGCCCAAATTATCAACACTTACACTGAAGGAATCCAAACCATTGATATTGAGAAATCCGTTGGCAAAGTTCACACGCTCTGGGTATCGTTTGCGAAATTTTACGAGAGTCACGAACAAATCGACGATGCTCGTACAATCTTTGGAAAGGCGGTTCTCGTGAATTACAGAGTGGTGGATGACTTGGCTAGCGTTTGGTGTGAGTGGGCTGAGATGGAATTGAGACACGAGAACTACGATGGCGCCATCAATTTATTGAAACGTGCCACGGCACTTCCTCCGAAGAGAGCAGGATATTTTGACAACACAGAGCCAGTTCAGAACCGTGTTTACAGATCACTGAAGATCTGGTCGATGTACGCTGATCTAGAGGAGAGTTTTGGCACTTTCAAAACATGCAAAGCCGTCTACGACCGTATTTTAGATCTTCGAATCGCGACACCACAGATCATTATTAATTATGGAATGTTTTTGGAAGACAACCACTTTTTCGAGGAAGCATTCAAATGTTATGAGAGAGGTGTTGCAATGTTCAAATGGCCTAATGTGTACGATATTTGGAACACGTATCTCACAAAATTCATCGTCAGATTCGGGGGGAAAAAGCTGGAAAGGGCACGAGATCTTTTTGAGCAAGCACTGGAAGGATGTCCTGGGAAGTTTGCCAAGAATCTTTATCTTCTTTACGCAAAGTTAGAAGAGGAGCACGGCTTGTCGAGGCATGCTATGGCTGTGTACGAACGGGCGACCGAAGCGGTTTTACCGGAGGAAAAATATGACATGTTTAATATCTATATCAAGAGAGTCGCAGAGATTTACGGAGTCACTCACACAAGACCGATATATCAGCGAGCAATTGAAGCTCTTGCCAATGAGCAGGCGAGAGAAGTTTGCTTAAGATTTGCAGATCTTGAAAATAAACTGGGTGAAATTGACAGAGCCAGGGCAATATATGCATATTGCTCACAAATGTGTGATCCAAGGTATGTAGGCATGGTTTAATATTTTTTGTTATGAATGATGTTATATATGTTTATCCAATACCAAAAACCCATTACGTTAGGAAGACCGGTTTCACATATGCAATATTGGTTAATATTTAAAAAAAATCTAGTTTACTTTGTTTGAAAAAAGAATTTCATTGAAACATTATCCATCAAAATTACTTGGATGCTCAGTTCATTGTGAATACGTGATAGATTGTTGAGTTATTATTATATGTCCTGAACTGATCTCGCAAATTCACAGCCGGACAAGGCTCCAAAACAGTTGCATGGAAATTGGTGGTGTACTATACAAACAGATGGCTTACTTCAACTCCTAATTTTTGTGTTTCAGAACTACGGCAGAATTCTGGTCGAAATGGAAAGATTTCGAAGTCAAACATGGCAACGAGGACACAGTCCGAGAGATGTTGAGAATTAAAAGAAGCGTACAAGCAACGTTCAATACGCAAGTTAATTTCATGTCAGCACAAATGTTGGCTGTTGCTGCAAATACAACAGGTTTGTAATGAAATGAATTAGTTTATATCAAATAGCAAATGTGTGTTAAAATAAACCAATACTAAGTAACTGAAACGTCATTTTTTCCAGGTACTGCAGCAGATCTTGCACCTGGAGCAGCAGGAACCGACGAGATGCAACTCCTCGAACAGAAAGCTCATGCTATGAGTGCACAGCAGGAGAAAGCCCAACCAAAGAAAGGGATCCTGTTTGTACGGAGCGACAAACCGCCTGTTGTCCAGGAAGAGAAGACCGAGAATCCTGATGAAATCGATTTGGATGACGATGAGGACAGCGGAGGAGATGATGATGCTGCTGTTGCAAAGGAAGACATTACGATCCAGAAAAAAGTCATTCCTGATCAAGTGTTTGGAGGAGTAAAGCAGGATTCTGATAATGAGAATGATTGATATCCAATATCCAATGTTCCCACCTAGTTTTTAGAAGTGCACATGTAGGTTGGTTTCACGCGACTTACAGGGACATTTCTGATGACATATCAGGGGGGGTGATGCCTTCAAGCCTATTCGAAAGCAAATAACTGGAAGAAAACAATACTTTCATGCAGAACCTTTTACCATCATCCCTCGTTTCTATCAACTATCATTTAGTTTGTTTACTATGAATCAGATATGTGCAGAAGTTTTTTACAGGGGCCAATACCTTTCCTTCCATAGTCGATAATAAGATCCTATGCTTGTTATTATGATGAGCTATATTTGTTATCAAACGCATGCATGTGTATGTGCTTACAAAACCACCACAGAATAAAAAGACATATGTATGTACAGGAAACAATATGCAGATCTCTTTTGGCAACGAAAAAGTAAAAGATATGAGTGACATAAAATATAAAACTTGGTGAAATGAAAATGAAGGTGAACTTTCATTCAATTGACAATCCCAAACATCACTGTAAAGTTAATATCATCTATGACTAGTTTCAACAATTAGTAATAATAATAATAATAGTCTCAATATTTATAATATGTAAATGGAATTTATGATATTTTCTTGAGAGGTGTTTCAAATAAAGAATACATTTTCTTATTTCAAGTGCACGATGCAATGTGCGAGGTTCGGATTAGGTTTGCAATTCAAATTTGAGATGACTACGAAATTGTTCAAAAAATACATTAAATGTCTAACATTTAATTCTAATTGATGTAGAGCGCATACTATAACAGCACAAGATTTTGTTTGAACTTTTACACTAGTGATGCAACTACATAAATAACACAGTGAATAATCACACCATACAAATGAATGAATAGATACACAAGCACAAAGTACGAAGTTTACATGACCTTCAAAACCGATTACGCAAATGAAACATTTCAAGACCTTACATAGACATGACTCGAATATTCATGTATCAGGCTAATAAATGCAAGGTTACATGGCCCAGATTCATTGTAAACATACATTATAACATCTATCAGAATCTTGTAAAAATGTTTGTTTCCAGTGAGCAGCAACTAATACATGGCTTCTTAACCATGGGGGGATTCATTCTTGAGATTATAGATTGCTAGATTCGAACTGTTAAAATACTGATCATACTGATCCTAGAAATACAGATGAAAAATAATCATAACTATAATCTTTATCATATTTTCAGTAGTCTATGCATATTATTTGAAATTTATATTTTAAGCTGATAGAAAGTCTTAAAAAGGAAGAAATGACATTCTTATATTTGATGACAAAGGGAATGTGGCAAAAAAAGGTAGAGAACCACCGAGTTCTAGAATAAGGGAACTTGAAATCATGATTTGAAAAACTTCCTGTTAACAACCAAGCAGGCAAGCAGTGTCACATTGATATCATGGATAATCATATCTGTTTCCTGTATAAGAACTGTTGTTCCCTTTATCACTTTCATTCACAACCTCATCATTATTTTTTTCATCACCGTCTATTTTAACATGTCTGTTCATGTATTCAGATATATTATCTTCCACTTTCATGTGAGAGGAGTAAGACCGTCTTTCACCATATCCCAGGATATTTGCAAGCTCTCCATCAGAGGAAGATGCTGATAAAAGCAAAGCTGTTTTATCATGCTTGTGTTCATCTCCACTTTCGTTTCTTGTCCCATTTTCATTTTTTTGCTTTTTCCTTCGCTGCCACGGAGGACGTTTCGGTATGACACGCTGTCCAACTTCTCGCACATGATTTGTGATGTCATCCCTCACGTCAGATACATCCAACATGGTACGAAAAGATCTGTACCAAGGAATATTATGTTCTGCTGTGACGTATGGTTTGTATGTGAATGTAAAGTGATGAGCTATAGCTGCAATTAACATCTCTATGCAGATCAAAAAATCTTGTAATCCATTTGTCATCTGATCTCTTGTATGCCAACCCCATTTATCTTCGAAAGGAATCACTTCAACGATGATCGCAATGAATAAAGCTTGCCAGAAGGAAGCAAATACAACCAACTTGACGCAGATGAATTTACCCACAGGATGAATCGGCTCCAGTTCATCTTTCGTAGCGAAATAAAAAAGGATAAGACAGTACATCGCCCAGATTTGCGAAGCGTTATTGATGAATGCTATCCAGATCCAGGCGTAGTGAATATTCACGTCACCTTCATGATAACTTCCGGTAAGCTCGCATACAAGAGCAATGGCTGTGGTGATTGGTCTAATGATTGTGTACTGCAGCACGCCTTGTTTGCAATTTTCAATAAGAATTCCTCCCATTGGCCAAGGAGACAGACAACAGAAAGGAAATACATGTTTCTGTTGTGATTTTGTTCCCAATCTACCTGCTAATTCATATTCTCTTGTCAAGTAATTGAGAAGATAAATCATGAAATTGTATATAACATACGCTTCATAGCATTCTCTGATTGTGTCCACATAGATTGACATGTTGGGATAGATAATGGCAATCCAACTGTCAATAGAATAGATAGGAACCATCCATAATATTCTAATGATATGTTTTTGTAACTCCGGCTGTGTGTAATATATTAAATGTTGTAGAATTGTCCACAGAGAGATGGGTATGGTGAAAAGTACGAAAACACCAGCAATCAGCCATGCTTCTGTCTGAGGCTTGGCTTTGTTCACGTCCAAGTACCAGGAAAGCAGTGGGACACTGACCAGAAATAATATTGCGTATATGACGATCACTACTGGACGGATCCAGACCCGCCAACCTCTGAGTGTTGTGGTGGAAGAACCTTCTATATCTTCCATCGAGAAGCAGGAACAGAAATATTCGTATGAACGGGTTCTTCTTTTCTCAGGTTAATTTCTGAGTTAACAGTACGATACACGCTTTGTAAACTATCATGTATGCTAGTATGATGAAAAGGTTCAGTTAAATATAAATATAAAATATAAATAAACGATCAAGTATAAAATTCACCATGGACCCTTTCCTACTTTGGATCGATTATTTACATCACGTGACGATGTGACTGTCAATCATTTCTTGAATAAAGACGTCATCGTGGATAAAATTTTAGACTATTTTGATCAAAACTAAGTTCTTTATAGCATAATAATATCATAAAAAAATTTATGCTGATCATCCTAATTATTCCATTTCCCTTGCTCGTAGACATTCACTTGGTGCTTTACCACTTATAAGCCGTTTGTATGTTTGTCAAAATCTAATGCAGTTCCTGCTTAGGATTCATACCTCATATCAACTATTTTGGGCTGGGTTTAAAACTTTGCATACACATTATTATAGCATATATTCTCCTAATATTTATACACGTTGTGTATACACTACAAATCGAGTCCGTTCATCGGTTTATTGCATTCCCATAGTTTTTGTGTAGTTAATATGCAAGAAAGATTTCGAGTATCATGGTATTGTCAATGTTTATCATACGCCTAAGCATTTCTCCAGTTGAATGTGTGGAAATGATGTCATTACGAGGGTAGTTAGATAGTAGTTTCCTTATTGGAAAAAAATGCAGATGTTGCAATTCATCCTTTTTAATCAATTCAGAAGAAATACGACAATGAGGTGATTCGACGCCTCAATGATTCTTCGACCGGATTTCGATGCAAAACAATAAATCAGATTATTATGATTTTCCTATTCTCACTGTACATCGGAAATACCAAGAATTATCGATTATAAACTAGGTATATGTTAGTTTTATATCAAATTTGAAATGTTCTAATGAAGCAAATAAAAATTAGTAAATTATTTGAAATTACGATTATTAAGAATTCTTTCTTTTATATTGCATCGAAACTTCATGGTGATAATTCCTGCGGGATTTTTTTTTAGCTCTATCATTTGATCGACCGAAGTCCTGTTTATTCGTTGAGTTTGCTTTGCTATTGACGTTTGCTTGTGTAATAGAACCTTTCACCCATTTAATTCAACTCGTGAATTGTGAATTAATCACTACCTATCCAAAATGTTCAAGTTTGCCGTCGTTCTGGTCGTTTTTCTCGTGATTTGCGGCGCCGAGAGCGTGAAGTTTGAGGATTGCGGTAAGTCAAGCTGTTAGTATTGGTCACACATGATCCTAAATTTAAGGACGTTATACGAAAATATGTTTTATGCTGTATATTTCCATTTTAATTTTTTTTTCGTTGTTTTTCCATCACGTTACATTTTTGTTTGCTTCAGGTTCGAAATTAGGGAAGATCGTTAGCTTACAGGTCAGTGACTGTGAAGGAGATGAATGTGACTTGGTGAAAGGAAAAACTTATTCAGTTACTTTGGTTTTCGATTCAAGTAAGTGCTTTATTTGTATCGTTCATTGGGTAATCACCTTTGAATACTAGTCAATTTGGACCAGACAATTGTTGGAAACATTCGATGAGGAATCCATCATACATTAATTGCACAGCTATGTCTCATTCTATTTTTATCACACCCCTAACCACAATCCTCCACCCCATGTACCCCATCCACCCTCTATTGTCAAACTAAACTAGTACCTACTTTATTACTTGAAAATTTCCTAAGCGCCCATTTGAACCATTATCTATTTGTTTTTTTCCATTTTTTAATTTTTTTCACTTTTAATTTTTCAGCTGCACCTACTAAGACAGTGACAACTCAAATTGAAGGACAAATTCTAGATGTGTGGGTCCCCTTTCCATATGAACCTGCAAATTCTTGTACTGATGATAAATCTGGGCTGACCTGTCCTTTGACAAGTGGAACTCAATACACTTACAAGGCTGCGCTGCCAGTTCTAGAATCTTATCCTACTGTAAGTTGGTCATTTTATGTTTCAGATAGTTACTCGTCGACCTATGACCCCATGGATCATGTTTTGACCGATCGGTTACAGTCGATTTGAACGCAAGTGGGTCATAGCAGTCAATGCAGTACGACTCTTGCTCTCTTTGTACGTCCTTCACCCCATTTTCTGTTTCCCCCCTCCCACATTGCGGTTAATCGACGTACAAAAAGTGCAAGAGGTTTTTACTATGTAGGTACAATAGGTACATTATGTACAGTGGATTTTAGTCCTGTATTTATCTGTATATTTCAGATAAAATTGCCTGTGAAATGGGAGTTGGTTGGTGATGGTGAAGTAGACATCATTTGTTTTGAGATAGGAGTTCAAATTGTGCCTGACAAAAGTGTTAACGGATATCAGATGTTGTAGGAAGATCGCAAACTTTCGATCGTCTGACATTCAATCCATGTCATCCCCCTCGAAGTCTTGTTATTACACTACTTGATCTCTATTACTTAATTTTATTTTCTTATCTTGATTTTAAGTAAGCAAGCTAGTATTTACAATACTTCTGTGCAGTTAAAGTACTCAGTTGAAGATATGTTTACATTGATATATTATTTGTAGTTCATTTTTTGCAATTCAGCAATTTGTTAACTAACTATTATCACCATCAGCTGCTTCAATATCATTTACGGTATATAAATGTCTAGTTTTGTACGCTTAGGTTTCTTAACAATAAAGCTTCCATTCAGAGGTGTCTGTCTTTCATAATGAAATGATAAAGTGAATTCTTGTCTATATTCAAATTTGATAAATGAAATGCTTTGTAACATGGAAAATCATGGATGGAAAGGTGTTTGTTGCACCTCATCCATCCAGGCATAGGACATTACACATAAAATAACAATTTTCAATAAACAGGATATAATTCATTACCAATACTATCATTCAGTTCTTTCAAGTTGTTTGATGACGGCCAGTCTACTAAGCCGGACTCGAAATTCTATGTATAAAGTGCATACATGCACTAAAAAATGAAATTTTGTGCGTCAAGTAACTTATTTCAATAGTTATCAATATCTTAAAAAACATTGTAAATGTCATTTCAAGAACAAACGTGCATGTGACCACTACTGCAGTAATCTAGCTTGCTGAAACATTGATTTTGTTAGAAATATTTAATTGTAGTGAAGTTCATATTTATTCAAGTTCAATCTTCCTTTTCAAATATTTTGACTTGAAATATAATTATTCTATTATTAAGTGATATCGGGATTCCGTCAATGATAATATTTTCATGAACTGTGATGTTTTCCTTGTGAGTTTGAAAAATAACGAAATAATTCTTGAAAAAACTATTTTGTATCTGTGCAAGTGCGCGAAACAGTTGCCTTCTTATTTAGTTCTTTATTTCGTTGCTGCCTACATCAGATGACATTTTCATCACAGTGCACTCAAATATCGTGTAAAATGATATTGCTAATACCACATATAAAAATATCATTTTCGGTAACTCACTTCCTGATATACCAAGTGTTTCTGAGTTAATGCAACGTGAAATTACCTGGCTATACAATAATTCTTTACTTTACGCTGCCGCAAGAATGACAGAAGACAAGTATTCGATTTTGATATACCGAAACGGTGAGATTCTAGATATTTTTTAAACATTATTGTATCATCACTATAATTATTTATTATCATGTATTATCCGCATTACGTGGTGAGCTTTATAAGTGCATAAAGTCCGGTACTTCGATTTCCCCTGGATATGAAATTGTTGAATCTAACCTTTGACCTTTACCGAAAAATTGTCACATGTGCGCCGAGAAATGGGGCCAGTGTACGATCGCCGAAGGAAACGCATAATTCAATTTATTATTTGCAATATCTGTCGTTTCAATATGAGCAATATGAAGCATTAGGAGTATAACCTCATCCCTTAAATAAACGAAGCACAGTAAATAAAAATAAAATCTTAAAATAGATGACTTTGTACCCGAGGCCGAATATCTTAATTAAAAACTAAGTTCGGACTAACTGTTAGTCCCTGTACGACTTGCTTACTGCATGGACTGGGTCTGCTGTTGGACCACACTGATGTAGAGTTTAACTTGTTAGCTTGACTGTACATTATAATACATTGTATTGTATGTCGTTGCAGGCGAGTTGAAATATAATGACAGTTATGGAACAACAATTACTTTTGCATCAGACAATAGTGCATACATTGGATATGCAGTTTCTATCGTATTACTTAGCTTCTGTGTTCTGATACTGCTGCTCGTCATCAGGTAATATTGAAAGCAAAAATGGTAATAATTGAGTGGTGCGATCCCTCCGAAAACCTTAACTGGGTTTTGGTTGGGGGTAGGATTAGTGGTATCTAGCCCTTATGCTCAGAAAACCTAACCTTAGTAATAATGTAACCCTTTTCCAGAGTAGCCACGCAACTAAACTAGTACCTATTCTATTATTACCATTTTAATTTTCTGTATAATTAATTCTCTGCAACACTGACTTCACCTGGACCAAATTGGTGCTACCACATGTACTAAAATTTGGGCAGGGTAGAGTCTCACCATCAGTTCTACATTTTTCCGTGTTCCCATATGTTAGTTAGTTTTCCACTCTTCCGAACTTCCTTGCACCCACCGAGTGTGTACTTAATATTTACTCACTGCCTGGGAGAGAGCTTCTTACCAGTATGCAAATCGTTTTACGAACAGCCTTACCGTATTTTTCTTTATTCATGCTGAGATAAAGCGTACTTATGAATCTGATGTCATAGGCATCATGATTATGATACAACAGAAATATCGTTCGACGGCTATCTCGACATTTTTTTTTCTTGATGCATATGCCTCCAATTGCCTAATATGCCTAAAATTAAACGACCTATAGATCATTCCTGTTACTAAGCTTGCTACAATTGAATTCACAAATTTATTTTGCGCCAGCTGGGTGAAGAGACGAGAGTTATTTGAATTATACAAGAATTTCAAACTGTGGTATGAACAACCACAGGAAAATGAAGTTCAAGAATCTTTCAAAGTGATAGAAGACCCTGTTGCTGCTCTACATCAGACACAGGAGTTCAATACTGATCTAGAAGAAGTTCAATCTCCCCTGTATGATAGGTTATTACAGGTTAATGAGATAGGAGAAGATCAATACAATTTTGCAGAGGATTCCAGCACATCACCTTATACCTTTGCTGCCAATGTTCAAGTTCATGCCGTGAATGACAACGGGAGCTCGGTAGGTGCGTCCGGGTTGATGCCCGATGTTGCACACGTGCAGCATGTACCAAATGAATACTCCGTGGCTGATGTGAGCGCTCCTAATGTAAACCATTGTGTAGCAAAAAATAATGATGTGCATGTTTTTCCACCCATTGCAACCAATGAATCTTCTGATTCAAGCGAAGATCTCTATAGTATTGTAGAGTGCTAAATCTCTGCTATTACCATACATTCATTTTTCAGCTCTTTTTTTTCTGTGTTTTATAATTATTTTAACAGACGCTGCAGTACATTTAAGCGAATAATCTGTGTGACGCTCACATTTTGCTGAGTAGGTGGGGCAGTTGACATGATATACTTGTCGAAATTATGAATAAACTTGCCTCTATCTCTGTTAGATATGCTTTACATCAATTTATTATAAAATAAGGATTTTTCATTCACCCAAAAATAGTTTTTCTCTCCTGAGAGTTTCCCCCTTTGTACCCGAGCATCAAAGTAACCGATGTAATTATTCCCAACGAATCATGTAGTAAAAGTTCTTGAACTTCTAGAATATATTTTGTTATATATTGTTGTGAAGATAATTAATGTATACTGATTAGACTTGCCTTTTTTAAGTATGTTGATCTATATGGTTACTCGATATGCAATATTTTTATACAACTATACACTGTATGATAGTGGGTCACTTCTTTATTTTGATTTTTGTTTTTAGAGAAGTTCCTTTTTTAAATTTGTAATCTTGAGATGTAGAAGCTTACTTGCTGTAGACTCATTTTGTTCCCTAATCTCATTAAGTTTGTAAGCACAAAAAATATTACAAAAACTATAGCTCAGGAGTCTCAGCCTAATCCTCGAGAAGTTCGATATTGTATATGACCAAGAATGAACCTTGTAAACTATTTTCGTAGAATTTTTAATAGATGACCAACGATGCTTGCAATGAATTTTTAGTATTCGCTTTTCTATTTTGAATTTGTTATATTACTCAAGGACAGTTGTAATAAAAAAATTGCTATGCAATCGAGCATTGTTTCTGCTAAATATTTTTTCACATTACCAAACCGACTTATACCTTTACATGTTTGTAAAAAATGTTTCTGTGATATCTTGGATTGAATAGCTCAGTGTGCTAATGAAAGGATGTCAGTCCAACATGTGATGACTGTACATTGAACTTATTTTAACTCTGACTGATGTCAAAAAGTAGTAGTTTTGACAGTTGTTGATGCTACTATGATATATGCTTTACCTCCTTTTTCTGGTAAGGGTTGAAATTGAAATTAACTAGAAATTATTCAAAGAAGACATTGTAAGCCCAACCATATCTTCCTTCCCCTAACCAAAGCCCAAAAAAATAAGATACTGAACCAGATACTATAATAGTTTCGAATTGTTATTAGTTAATTTGAACATGTTTATATTGGAGATTGGAGTAACACTACAGTGAAATTATTATTTTGCGTTTCAGCATTTAGATTTGTATTTATCTATATGACACACAATGAGGTGTATTTTCAGTCGCGCACCTACTGACAACTGTGCTACAGCTTCCTGTAAATATCATGATACATGCATTGTCCTGACTGAAATGTCGGAGAAGCAGAATTCAGTTGAAATATCACGGAAGTACTGATGCTTCGATGGTATTATTCGAGTGACAATTATGTCATGAACACTTCATGAAGCATTTGTTGGTGATGTGAATATTTTACTCTGTCGACCGTTTAGGAATCTTTTGCACAGTCTTCTACTGGACATGGAAAATTTGACTATGAAGGATCTGCTGGTAACCTCACAAGGTGATCGTTAAACTTTATAATAACATCAGTTTTGTGTTTCATTCTGTTGGTTTTATCATGTCTATCATTAGTTTATTTAGTTTGCTGGTAATATGACATCTGACTACATTGCGAATAATCAGTTGGGTATTAGTCGGTATTTGGAAGGTAAATTAATGTTACTGGCAGAACATGAGTAATACAGTTTTTCAACTAAAATAATATATAGATAGACATGGTGCTTTGTTAATGCTCATTTTGATACTTACACTACCCAGCCCTCTTTTTGTAAGGCGTTTGCTAAGCTCTATTAAAACACTTTTTACACATGGGATTATATTGATAATTCTGCTAAAATAATAAGTTGAATTCTGTTGTATATTAGGTTTCTAACTGTATATATATATATGTATATCAAAATTCACTAATCAAAGCATTTCACTGAGAGGTAGGTGGTGGGTAGAAATACTATAAAATAAATAATAATCAGTAAATTGGACTGATTATTTTACAAATTTTACATTTTACAAAATAATTCACATAGCGGGGTGGCCAACAAGTTGATTGATAAATACCTGATCGTTCGCGAGTGAATACGCTTTCTCACTAAGTAAATGGTGGAACGTTTTCTATATTTATTTTCTGTTTTTGTAAAACACAACTCACAGCTTTCTTATGTTATATTCTTTTGTATCTCTAGTGTCGTCGGCTCAATATACTGATTTTCCGTTTATACATGTCTACTTTGGCGTTACTGTCGCCCTCTTGATTCTGGGCATTGCACTGCTTATATTTCTTGTGTGGTAAGTTTTTTAATTGGTCGTTATGTTATAAGCCCTCTGAGCAATGTAACGATTACAAGCAATTGTAATGGATTTTAATAAGGTTTGCACCGATTATCACAGGTCAACAAGAAATTGTTCCAAAAAAAACTAACAATCGTTTCTATGTGATTCGGTTGTGCTGAGTTCAAATTCGAAGTCAGAGTTTTTTTTATCACATCTACGTTTTGAGATATATGCACATTTTATAATTCTTGTGCATATGCAAATAAGTCTTATATAATTTAATGGTAATGTAGTTTAACATGATTAAATACATGCATGTTGGTAAATCAAAACGCGACGTGATTGAACAAATCTGACACCAGATTTGAAATCAGAAAGTTTAGCTAATAACACCTAACATTTTAAAGTGTAACAAAAAAAAAATTAACCAGTGTTATTCGGCATTCCTAAATTTGTTAGCATGGGCATAAGCCTCTATATTACTTGAAAATCTGTACTGTATAGTTTGACTCAGGTTGATTTTTTTTATAGCCGCGCAACATGTTGCAAGGTCGGTGATGACAATAGTACGAAGCAAAGTGGCAAAAAAAGGAGCCCAGAAGTTATCGCAAAAAATGAGCCCAGTTTTGACAACGGAGATGTACAGGGCTCTGTAGATGATCTTGCTCCCTCTGCTGGCGCTAATGATATCTTAAAAGCCCATGGCAGCTCGGTAGGTGCATCAGGCAGCCCTGGGTTGGTGGTCAATGTTGTATACGGCCAGCAGGTACGGGATGAATACTCAATGGCTGATATTAGCGCTTCTAATGTTACCGATGACGCAGCAAAAAATGAGGATGTGTATGGTTTTCCACCTGATGCCCACTACGCATTCCCTGATTTAAATAACGAAACATGTCCATTCCCTGATTCAAACAACGATTTCTATAGTGTAGTTCAAAAACGTTAGTTTATAGTCTCCTTTATATGATTTAAAAAAATTTTTCCCTGCCCTTTCTTGCCTTTTTATGCACCTGCACACACCTGTGCATCTGCATCTGCATCTGATTCCACACCTGTATAACTGATCAGACTTCGTCTTTAATTAAGTAGTTTATTATGGAACAACGCTAATTTATAGACGAAACCAAGCATTTTCTACTGCTAACCAGTGCTCCATAGTCAGTATGAGAAGGGGTCTGAACAGTACGCTACATATTATATGTGTTCATGAAATTGCATGATATGTACTTTAATTCATTCCCACAATCTAGAATTGGACGCTACAAGAGTTTTATTATATTCAAATTAATTTTTCAATATGCAGCAGGTTCTCGTCTCGTTGTAACTTTGATCGGGAAATTAAAAACTTTCAAAGAATAAAAATAATTTGTTTCATTTAACCGTCGCTTTACTCAAAGTCACACTTTCCAAGAACCCATCTACCGGGTAGGGTGGGGGCCTGCTGTA
Source organism: Halocynthia roretzi (assembly GCA_013436055.1). Taxonomy (NCBI): domain Eukaryota; kingdom Metazoa; phylum Chordata; class Ascidiacea; order Stolidobranchia; family Pyuridae; genus Halocynthia; species Halocynthia roretzi. Next base: position 16,881 of record QRAM01000506.1, on the reverse strand, counting down.
TATGAATATGCTTACCTAGATATTTTGAAAAGGCATATCCGTCGTAAAATGAGGTAGAGTTGTATATTGAAATACCAAAATTACTTAGACTATTGATTTTCTTTCAATTGGAGGATTTTGCATGTGTGCTCTTAGTAGTCAAGCTGTTCATTGAGATTGAGTGGATAAATATAGTCTCTACATATATAAGTCTGAAAGTTTCTTTGTTTGCTGGTCTCGAAACGATGTCACCATTTCTCAACAGATTTATACCAAATTTTGCACGGGGGGTGTCGAGGTTCATTCAAGAATAATGCATGAATGTAGAAAACCTGGATCCTTGTTCCGGAGGGATTCAAATCCCAGTCAACATAGCGGGTAAATATTGATGCATATATATACCATACTATATTACCATTAAACATTTACTAGTTATTTATATGATAAGCGAGCAAGTAAGTTTGTCTGCCTGTTAGTTTGTCTTGAAACAATGTGGCAATTTCTCAGTGGACCATTACCAAATTTGGCAACGAGGTGGCATTTGGCATCCAAGAATAATTTAATGAGAAAACCCGTCTCCGGAGTTGATGGATTACTCCTGGCCCTGGAGTGGATAAAATCCTCCTGCGTCTGGAGAGGATGAAATACTCCCGGAATACCTATACCTGGATATAGACCTATTGTCTATCCTCTACCAATTGAAGGATTGCCAGGATCATTAGGTTTGTCATTAGTAAATTTTGAAATTAAGTATAGTTTGCAGTGCAACGATAAGGTTAAAATCATTAGCTAACTTAAAGTGGAAGTCGACACGAGAACCTCTAGAATTTGTAGCACAATTCTAATCATGTGATATGTTTTGGCTTTACCATGAATGAAGAGTAGACACTTATTTATGCACTAAAGAGCTTTATTAAGGAAGGAAATAAGCGAAGAGTGTAGTGAAATCAACTACATATAATCACTTTGTTTTATCTACGTAGTAAGAGATATTTTTGCAGAGATGTTATTCAGTCCAACAGGTTCATCTTCCGATGGAATTTCGGGGTAAAATTATATCCAGTACAGTATTATGATCAGTGGAAAGGCACTTTCCCTGGGTCTTACTTCAGGGACGCACTGACAGTTCTGGTAAAGTCAGGCGATCCCTCATATCGAATATTTTTTCGTAAGTGAAAGCATAAAAGTTGCCATTATAATTTCCGTGTAGTGGCATCACTTGTTAATTAAAATTTTGATTTAGCTTGATTTAATATCATGGCAAACTTATCTCAAGTCTGGGTGCAATTAAAGTACTTGCCATAGACGCAGAGGTACGCTACTGCCTATGATTCAGCCTTTAATAAACTTATGAATGTTTTTACACTAATATAAGACTCTTGATAGATTCGGCGTAAGAATTGCGCAGTCTAATAAATAATTCTCTAGTGATAATCACTAATCAATATCTACTGATAAGATTGCCAGAAAAGAAGCAAGGAAATGGCGGTAACTAATAGTATACAAGTCGCATAGTAGTCCTGTCTTCGTTCATTTTCTGAACAGCATTTTGTTGATATCCGGATAGATCTGACATCTGTAATTTTAAATGAATATTATTTAGTGAGCGTTACTTGCATTGGTAATAATAACAATGTGTCCAAATTGGTGTTTGACAAGTCTTCATTAGCTCTAAGAGCATGAAAAGTGCATTTGTAATTCTTATGTATTGCTATAAATTGATAATTGAAAGATTAACGATAGTTTGAGTTGATGTTAGCTTTAATTCGGAATGACTGACCAGCGTTCAGCGTCGTATTATAAACATATTACGATGCGAGGATGATAGAAGTCGTACGGTGCTTGGTTTGGAGCCGAAAGCATTACGACTCAGGGAAAGTTCACTATAGAAAAATGTACTAATAAATCGAATAGTATACCACCGATTAATGCCATTATTGTAGCGTTCAATTCTGGATCTTGGAAATGAATCAAAGTACATATCGTGTCATTTCCTATACACATGTAACAGTGGATATAATATGCAACGTAGCGCAGATTAGATCCCCTTCTCATATTGATTACGTAGCAATAAGCATACAGATATGGAGTCGGACTGCACAGGTCCTCGAAGAGGCAAGAAAGGGCAAGAAATAATAACCACTTATCATCTGATGGAGATAATGAATATTATATACAGTTTGCCTCACCATCAGGCGTCCTTCATTACCGGGGCATATCATTCAAAAAGGAGTATCTCGCCCCAATAAAAAAGTACAAAATCACACTGTACCCTTCTGAAGCTTACTGTGGTATCAAATAAGTATCTCTCAGCCATAAAGTGTAAAATTTGAATCTTAATATATACCTATAAGAGCTAGCGTCACTATGCTAGTAATTTTGAAATTCTCATTGAGTAATAATACCTGTATGAATCACTTGAAAGAAAACAAGACATTTCGCATAACTTCCCACCGCATCCATGCTGTCCCTTTTCGTAAATGCAACGCGATCCCACTTCTGGGCACGTTGGTGCAGCCTGCAACAAATAACGATAGTTACTTGCGACTTGATTTCATTTATTTGAAAACAAGAACGATAAAATGATATGGATATAAAATACGGCATATTGTTAAGGTTACCTGTGTCCATTGCATGCAGCTCAGCAGTAGCGCAACTGCTAGCAAACCTGCTCGGAAATAACCAGTCATTCTTTGATCTTTGTCACCTTCTTTTGCACTATATGTATATTGTAGTTAGTACTGTATATTGTTATAATAACCTTAGGCTTAACAGAACACTAGAACAGAACACCCGTAGTAAAGATAGTTTTCTGTGCCGCCAATTTCTTATTAATAGACGGTGGAAAAGTTTACAAAATCAATCGACAAATTCCCAACCGCAAACGCGAATTACACATGTGCTATTTGTCGTAAACTGGATAATGCTACAATGCCGTTTAGTTGATAATCGAACCTGATACACGAAATCACCCGATAAAAACGCCCATAGCATTCGGTACTCTTGCTACTATGTTAAACTGGCAGTGACGACATGGAAATATCGATGTCAAATCGTCAGATACCGATTGACGATTATTCAATTATTTTATATTTATTTCTAACTGCTTAAATACAGTAAATTCTAGTAATCACCAATTTTACGCCGCGTGAATATATAAATTANATCGACAAATTCCCAACCGCAAACGCGAATTATACATCACATGTGCTATTTGTCCTACACTGGATAATGCTACAATGCCGTTTAGTTGATAATCGAACCTGATACAAAAAATCACCCGATAAAAACGCCCATAGCATTCGCTACTCTTGCTACTATGTTAAACTGGCAGTGACGACATGGAAATACCGATGTCAAATTGTCAGATACCGATTGACGATAATTTTATATTTATTTCTAACTGCTTAAATACAGTAAATTCTAGTCGCTAATCATGTATGAATAATTACAAGTAATCACCAATTTTACGCCGCGTGAATATATAAATTAGAGCCAGCTCTGCTTACGTAGAGATTTGGTTTCGCCAACTGTTTGGTTACATTTTTACCTTTATTGTTTCTGGATGAATTATAGATGGTTCTAGTAATACTAGGTCGGTATGCTTTTCAAAACTGAGTCAGAGTCTTATTATATGTTAGTCTGTTGCTTCATCATAATGCTAGCAGCTTGCAAGCATTTACCCCAGGTCTGTAACTTTTGTTAATGCAGCCATAACCAATGCTGATTACAACTAAACCAACTAAACCCAAAGCCGACGACTGTCACATTGATTTCAATTTAATATTCAACGACTGGCACGTTTTATACGGGGAAGTCAAGTTGTTGTTGTCATGGAACCGATTCAGTTTTTTTTTACAGAGGGATTAATGTATCCACATCCTGGTTAAAGACTTAATAGTTAGGACAAAGACGTCGGGACGTAATCCAGTCGCTGTTTTCTTAACTAATTCATCTGGTTTATTCCGTCTGTAGGAGAACATAACATCCTGGAGATAATGTACCACTGTCACATATAAAACGTGCTCCCAAAAGATTTAATTTCGGTCGTGATATCATATAATTTTGTAGGGATGAGCTGGTTTGGTCCCACATCAGATTTCTGCCCTTGTAATCCCAGGTTAATAGGATATGCACCATATATGCATGGTATACATATTGTATCGTTCAATTCTATATCGTCTAAACTCTAGAATACATATGCAAATCAAATCATTATCCAATACAGTTTCGATATCAGATAAATAGGTAAGAAATGTGTAGTTTTCACTGTTTGGGGACTACTAAAGGATATAGTACAAAATCACCTTGACTACTACCATGCTCTCCTCAGATTTCATGCTTGGTACTCCAGAAGCAGTGTGATAAATCTGAGACATGGCAGGTAAGCCACATGCCATATATGCGCTACTGAAACTGAATGTTAGCATATCATACATTAATTTACATCAATGGAAGCATGAAAGGTGCAGTTAAAATCTCCATGCGTAGTGCCATAATTCGTTATTTAAAAGATTTACAAGCTTGACATGAATTAGAGCTGTTATTATAGCAAAGTGAACGATCGACGTCATATATTTGATCAGGAGTTCAATTTCAGTGCTTGTGCTAGTGTGCTACTATTCATAGGTATGGCACTGCCTTGAAACTCGTAAGATATTCTATTCCCCAAGTCTCCAAAGTATCCGAGATTTTCTACTTCATTTATTCACTATTCACCGAATATACAACTTAAAGAACCTCGCCCTTCAAAAACATTATCTTGTTTAAGTAGCTGTATTAGTACCGTCGCCCTTCCGTTGCGGCCACTCAATCATTTTTTATACTTCAATCGCGTGATGTCGTTGTTTTCTGTTCTCATTGTGATGCTTAAGTAGAAATTGAAATGTCGTTTCTGACGTGTTTCGATGTACTGACGAATATAAGAGCCTCAGACAATGGATGTCTGAAAGTAAGTCGCAATTTTCTTTAAAGAACTTTCTTGAATCTTGGAATAGATCGCTGTATATTCTGTATAAGTTGGAAAACAAACACGATTGTGTTATGGTTACTTTGTTACATAACAAACGAGCAGGTATTTGAATTCAAATCGTGATTCGTTGACGTGTATAAGAAATAATTTACAGATATTATTTAGACCGTAATATTTCAACCGAGTTATTGCCAGCAACATTGAATCCGAATGGTAATCCGTTATCCGAAAATAAGCTGATGCGAATTAATTTCTCACAACATGCTTGCTAATCTTTGGTCTCTCTTTTTATTACACTAGCACAGTGGTCGGCAAACTGTAGGCCGCGGCCCAATTTTGGGTCTTTCAGCAAATTATAATGGGTCGATACAAGTGTTAGAAACTTATTTGTTGCTGCAACAACTAACTTTATTAAAGATGACTGCAAGCAATTTCACAAATCGCTCTGATTGATGGAATGGACTAGTAAATAGGAAGCTTTTGCATTGTACAACTTACCTATTTTTCACTTTTACAGTTATCTGTTATCTCAGAGCTTTCCAGTTGGTGACACACTTTTTAAACATACATAATTTCGCGAGACAGCAATTCAGTTTTAATAGCAAACCAGAGGTTAATTCAATCCCTTATGAGAGATACACACCTACGCACTGCAGACGACACACAGTTTGGAAAGCACTGAGTTATCTAGTAATAGTTACTGTGGTATGTTCCACATGTAATGTTGGGCCTTTAATTATTAATGTAGAGAGGATATGGGCAATCGTAATAAAAGTTTGCCGACCACTGGTGTACGTACGTGAATAATAATCGCGAGAAATCATTTTTTTGGTAATTCAAAATTAGGTAGACAGTGTATATGGATATACGTCGGCATATATCAGTAACTACGTCGAAGAAAGATATTTATGAGAAATATACAGTAGATACAGTGGTAAAATAAAAATTCTTTTTCAGATCATTTATAAATTTATGAGTAAAATATACGAGGAAAAATATAACAAATAAACAAGCTAATTTTAATTGCTTGAAATTTGACAGAGGATAGCTAATAAACTTCTCTTAACTCTCTACTAGTACAGATATTAGACATAAACTGGAAACTGAAAGGTAGAGGAACTTTGCCCCTTGCATACCCCTCTATTTTCACCCCTAGTTAACCCACAGTTAATGTAATTCCTTCAACAATGCTATAAATTCAAGCCTTCATTGTGTAAAGTGGATTTTTAACGAAATTCAAAGAAATTAACTCGAAACTAAAAAGTAAGGGCGCCAGCCCCATATCTATTTCAGGATCTATACCAAAGACTCTTAAACCAGGATCCGTTGACGAATTTTAAAGGGTCCGTGAAGTCCCAGTGGAAATGTCAACATGTAATTTAAAAAATTGAATTAATTTTTTAAACGAAAAAAATTGTTTAGTGTTGTAATATTTGTTTGTCAATGTTCTTTGTTTTTCTATAAGCTTAAGGCTGCGTGTAAAAATCAGCCTCATAATTTCAAAGAAAAGAAAATACAGTGAAGATTATATTTTCTCAGACTGAGGCACTAGGGGGTCCGGGCAAACCAAAAAAATCATTTAGAGGCCTGTGTTAAAAAAGGTCGATAACCCCTGATCTATACGAAATAGGGTTTGCTTGTTGTCGTCTTAATTTTTCCGTTTAACAACCGCGTAAACATCGGTCGTATTCTCTCGCGGTGCTTCACCGTCTGCTGAAGCAACACCTTCAGTATAGAGCTCATTGACCACCATTTCACGACCTAAATAAACCGAAATAGGTTCTAAGTATCGATTACTGGACCTTACACCAGTGGTTGAATTGAGTTTTGGAAACTAGGGGTAAGCTAGTGAGGTTATGGGTTAGAAAATATTGGATATGATTCCTCAACCTTCTTTTATCTATTCTGAATCGGTTTCTTTACATGTAGACCCCAAAAATGAGGCAGAACAATTTCCATGTAACTAAGAAATTGAACGTAAACATTAGCACTGTTCTTACATGATGGTTCGACAATCACTGAACTCGCTTCATCTCTACTGGAGGCCACCTGGACTCTGTTAGGCAAGCTGGAGAGTTTCAATTGGTGATTGTTCCTAAAAATACAGTTATGTGTCACGTCACGAGACATAAAAATTTGTAGTACGGTATTTCTAATCCAGGGGTTCTTAAACTTTTTCCCTAAGAACCCCTGTTCTAGTGAGAGGTTGTCAATCAAGAAGGAATTCAGCATTTCAAGGGAGGAATCGCAATCATACATTGGTATGGATTCAAACTGATGAAGTACTGATGTAGCTGCACTCCTCCCCTCCCACACAACTTAAATGGAACATATGTTATTTGAAATGCATCTTCGGAATAAAACAATCTAGTATGGCATTTGGCCAGGAGGGGGAGGGGGGTGGAAAGGTTGACAACCACTGATTTAGAAGTATTTGAAAAAATACTACTGGGGATTTAGAGTGATGGTAGTAATAATATTGTCGTAAAATTATACTTTGAAGTTTGGATGATAATAAAATAACGATTATCTTCATTGGTTGTTGTTTACAACTTTTGCTGTGTAGTTTGGTATAGTGATGTAAAGTGCTGCTCACCAGAGAAGCAAAGTCAGCAGAATGACGATGACGATGGATAGCAGTACGATGACAACAATGAATGGTGTAGCACCTGTGAAAGCATGAATATAATACATTTCATTTACAACGTTGACATAATGTAACAAGTTTTAAAAGGTGGTCCCAGAAAAAGTTGACAAATCAATATAATGTACTTTGACGACTGTGTACTGATACACATATTAAGGAACCCTAATTGCGATTACCAATACTAATTCCCATTTAAATCGAAAAGTACTTATGTCAATTACCACACAGTTCTTAACGTAATAGTTCTACATTCACTTTGAGATACCAAGTAATACTCAGAAAAGGGATATTCATGTTGTAAAGTCCTTATGAAGTTACAAAAATATATATTATATACTCGTATGTATACTATATATACGCCATTCGTGAATATTTTTGTATCGTACAAATAAAAAATAAAAAAACACAACAGTAGTGGACTTGGCGAAGCAATAAGACCAAACGACGTCAAACATTAATAAAACTTAATAAAACCTTTTCATTTCGTGTATAATTTCCCTATGTTTTTATTACATGTACACATGCATTGTTAATTTATTTCTCACTGTACGTTTTGTTTGAAAAATACCTTAAAAAAAGCATTTTGCGTGGTTTTTGGAGGCTGGAACGGATTAATTAGTTTTCCATTAATTTCAATAAGGGAAAATAGCTTTGTAATACTTACAGTGAAATTTAGATGGCTCGAAGTCAAATGGACCAGACAAACTACTTCGAGCTAACGCAGGTAAAGTGGATAGCTCGAGTACCAATATTTCGTTTGTCACTATATCTTTGAAATTATTTTTTACCCGTATATCCATCCATTCCATTGCTGCTATTTAATCGTATTGACACATAAATAGAAGTTAGCTCACCTGATGTCGTTGTCTCCGGTTCACAACTGATCAACTTGTATTGGAGAGAAAAGCTTCGAACTTTCGAGACCACTGATTCCGTAATGCGAACTTGATAAGGCTCAGTGGGTGAAAATGTTCTGAATTGTTTGTCGCCAAGACATTCCTTGTTCATGTTCATTGTTTTTATTTTCACATCTTGAACTGAGCACCGTAAATCAGTCGAAACGAATTGCTGGCATAGAGGTGGTGATCTTGTACATGTCTCACTTCCTCCTGCACAGTATAGAGTAGTAGTAGTTTATATCGTAAAACAATGGTTCTCAATTTTTCTCTCTAGTTCTTCAGATTTCGACTGAACCTCGTTAATACATTGTACATGTTCAATATGTGATTCAAATATAAACACCTAGTGCCCAATCTACACCTTAACTTTGGTTCTTAATATTTTCACCCCAGTGCCCCTTTGATATTTTCGTGGACTAGCGTCTCCCTAAGCCTGACTTCTGACTTCAGTGAGATTTTGCTATTTTGAAAATACAAGTGGAATTGATTATCAAAACTGAAGTGATTAAAAAAATTAAAATAAATGAAAATTATCATTATTAAAGGAAGTTTATCTCGATGTTAAATGAAGCATTGGATATCGATATAATTGATGGATTTACGCATGTGTAGTTCAATTCATATTTAGGAGTGCACACTATTCCAGTCTACGCTACCCTACCGAAACAAAGTTTCAGATACCGGGAGCATCCTCCCTTCTAATCGAGAGTGTATGATTAAAGGTGACTCAGAAAAGGACTATACAATAACGTATACATGGCAGCTGAATGCAAAACTGAAAATTGTTATTGATTAGCTCAATAACAAATTTAGAATCAAGCTGTTTCTTCAGCTATCGAAGAAGCTATCGACATCTCTATTGACTTTGACTTAGACTTATTTCAATTGAACTTTCTGATTTTTACCTGTTTTTAGACGTCCATTGCATTGTGTTCCATCATCAACAGGGTATTCCATTCCATCCATGTTCTCGATGTAAATGATTAAAGCATAGCTGCGAATGTCTTTCATTGGAAACGTCCATGTACAACTGTCGCGAGCCTTGCTTCCATTGTATGCAATTTTCCCTTCCATATCTTGTATATCTAGGCGAGTCTGATTTCCTTCACATAGTCCATCAGCCAAATGTAAACCTGAAGGGAACGATATTAGGTTATTTGTATTGCTATCCAGACGTACACTATACCGTACTGTACTACACTATCCCCTCGGTGTTATACCAGACCTGAGTCTAGCACGATCCGCGGGCCACATACTGCCCTTTGGCTGACGTTGACCGACCCCCGTAAGATTAATTAGAAATTAGAAGTAGCAAATGGGATTGAATAAATTACATTTTTTGTCAGGCAATCTCAATTTTCATTGTTTAATAGTCAAACATTTACTCTTACCAGTCACAGCTTGTCAAAACAATGAAATTACCGTTTTTTGCAGAGAAATAAAATTAATGCTATACAGTAATGAGTTCAGGCTATTGGCCCGGCCATCCTCAATATTTTTTGCTCCTCATGTGCCCCCCTGGGAAAAATTATTGCCCACCCCTGTGTTACACTATACAGATGTTTGGTAACAAGCATTTCCCAAACAACAGCAACCCTGTAGCACTCCCGGGCCAAATACACTTAACTGGAATAGACGGTAGGTGCTATTAGGTAACTTAATTTGCTCCGAAATGTTTTGTTCTTTATATCCAGTCATAACAATTCATTGAAATATAGGATAGACTAAATATGGGGCGGTCAACAACTCTAAACAAACGTTCAAACCTAAAAAGTGAAAAAACTAAATTACTTACCAAAGAAGAGTCCAATTACTAGAATTGTGATAGCCATCGGTTTCTGCATTGTATTCCTATCTATATGCGCAGTCAAATGTTGACGGGTAACGTATAACGTGGCTTACCAAACTAATAATAACATATTGCAGTATACACAGCGCATTTACTAACAAAAACTGCATGACTCTTACGATAGTACTTTGAAAAAATTACATGACTCGATGCTACAGAAACTTCCGTTTTTGTACGAGGGGGAAGTTTAATTCTGAATTTGACGCCATCGAGTAACCTACAGTGTATGAAACGCATAGGGAAATTTGATCCTGTTAATAAAACATGGAAGGCCACGAATAGACAGCATGGTATAACCAACTTGCCAGTAACACTCGTCCGAGATTTACTTAATTTGTTGCAACACTTCTAAGGGAGTTGATAGTTGATAAGAGAGTTGAATTGGTGGTCAAAATTTGATACTGATATTGTAACTTTCAATACGAGATCATGCGAATATATCAAAGTACATATCATGTCATTTCCATGTCATACACATGTAATAATTGGTATAATATGTTGCGTAGCGCTGTTTAGACCCCTTCTCAAACCGACTATGGAGCAATAAACACTAGTTATCTTAGTAGTAGAAAATGTTTAACTGCATTCGAGCATTCTAATCAGTAATACAGATGTGGAGTTAGACTGCGCAGGCGCATAAAAGGCAAGATACTGATTAGAATATACTATATATATTTATTGCGACATCGTGCGGTAACAATGACTGAAGTTTTCACTTCTGACAACTGATTGGAAAAAAAACTTTCTTATCATTGTATTTGGTCGAAATCTTTACTGTACTGCCAGAATCGACAATAAATCTGAAAAAAACCTTAAGATTGAAAGAGACGGTTCTTTCAAGCCAAAAAAAGTGTTCTGACAGCGGGAAAATTAAATACGATAGAGTCACATTGGTGTTGCTCGATCCATCCTCGGTGACTATAGCCTACATGTGTTACAGTTTTTCCAACAAGATGTTGAAATCATCTGAAACCATTTTTGTAACAAAATAAATAATTAAGGAATCTGGAGGGTCGAAAGGGGGACTGGACATGGAGGGGAAAGTGACCACTGTAATGAAGCTCTGTATACTTGTTGTAATGGTACTGACAGGTTCCTTGTACAGTATATTGCTGAGATTTACGAGGATTTCATCTCAAGAGAAATATATAACAACAAGTGCTGTGGCCATACAAGTGAGTGATATTCAAGAAGTTCTTTTCCTTCAACAGGAATAAAATCAAACAACTCAGTTATGATTCAATATTTTCCTCTAGGTTTTGTAATAAAGATTCTTTTTGGATTCTCAGGAGGTCATCAAACTGTTCTTGGCGGTGATTACGCTGATTTGGCAAAGTAAAGGTGTCAAAAATGCTTTCGTAACTTTCAAGTTGGAAGCAATCGACAAACCATCAGACACCTTGAAAATGTCTGTCCCATCATTTGCCTACGCTATCCAGAATAACATGACATACATTGCATTAAGTAATTTGGATGTTCCTATTCAACAGGTTAGTAGTAATTTGAAAATAAAATCTGGTTTTAAGAATACAGGCATTAGTTGAGCCATGTAACTTATCTGCACTTACAAACCATGGAAAAAACTAAAAATTTTCCTTGTATTTTCTTCTATGATCAATGCTCTCACTGAGTTTCCCTCGCAGGTTCTTTGTGAGCTGTGTGTATGTGTGAGTGAATACAGGTTTTGCAACCAGCACACAATGGAAATTAATGTGTGCATGAAATGTTAGTTACCAAAAATAATGTTGGTAATTGTTGCATCAAGTGTGCACATACTTTTGTCACTTTTCTTACGTTTTTGTGCATGCTGACATTGAAAATTAAAAGGAATATATTGTCTATGACCAACATGTATCTGAACTTACGATGGAGTTTTTGCTTTTACAGATTCTCTATCAGTTGAAAATTCCTATAACCGCCTTCTGCTCCATCCTGATCCTTGGCAAGTCACTGACGAAACAACAATGGGTCGCTGTGTTCTTGGTATTTACAGGTGAATTGTTACTCGTAGTATTGTGCGGTATCCATCTTTTTTTAATTTTTTCAAAAATAGGGTAAGTAAATATGATGGAGATGCCCAATAGATCTTTTGGTGCCTCAAACGAGATCCAACACGGAAGAGATGACATGAATATCAGACAATAGTATTAACACATTTTATTTCAAGATGGTCTGAGGACACTAATGCATTTAGTGTTCAATTTTTATCAAGTGTTTTAATCATGCTGACCAGTCTTGCTTGCTTGACCATATCTACTATACCAGCCACATTGGTCAATCAACTTTCTTTATTCCAGGTCTTGTCGTAGTTGAATACAGACCAGACAACCATCATGTTGTCACTGATCCCAAACCCGAAACAGAATTCTCTTCTCAGAATTATCTTCTCGGCGTTGCTGCAGTTTTGGTTGCTGTATTTTGTTCAGCATTTGCAGGTAATGCAGTGATATAATGTTTAAATCTTAGTTATGGTCTTAGATATATTCTGATCAATTAACTAAACTTTTGAATATTTTCACAGGAGTTTATTTTGAGAAAATGGTTAAAGGCTCCGAGACATCTTTGTGGGTTCGCAACATTCAAATGTATATGTGGACAATCCTGGCGTCTTTCCTCGCATTATTTTCAAACAATTGGGATGAGGTGATGGAGAAGGGAATGTTTAATGCATATACTCCATATCTGTGGTTATTGCTCTGTAAGTTCCATTACATTCTGAAGTAGAATACGCTGATTGTTAAGTATTTGTCGTCATACTGAAGGTGTTACCTCCGATGTACATAAATATTCGATTTATGCCCGACTTCTGGAAGCAAATAATGATCTACTATGAGGCAATACTGCTTTTATGAAGATACTGACTTTCCGGTCTATGATAAACTCGATACACAAACCCTTCGATATCACACAAATATGTCCAGAGATATGCACTGTGTCGATCTTTCACCATTCACCATTGATATTTGAAAAGACTAAATTTGAGATGTGCATGCAGTAATGATGGTTTATACATCTTAATCGAAGGTAATTCAAATAATTTATTGATTTTTTCTTTAGGTATTGGTGGTGTTAACGGACTCATAGTCTCCCTTGTTCTCAAGTTCACAGATAATATTGTGAAATGCTTTGCAGCATCGACTTCTATTATACTTTCTACTGCAGCTTCATATTTTCTCTTCCAATATCAGTTAGGTAAGAAGTTACACTTATGCTAGATTTTTTTATCATAGAAATACTCTATTAATTTCTATGCATTTCATCTTTAGATGCTGGTTTCATCATAGGAGGAAGCATAGTTTGTACTGCTATTCTACTGTATGGAATCCCATTACCATGCGGTGACGATAGCAAATAAATATTTTGTATAGGCAGGTAGTATGTAGTAGTAGTTGCCGCCATTAACGGTTAAAGGCACTTTCATTTTAAAATGAAGTTACAGGCGGCCTTTCAGAATGCAACTCATTCGTAATTTGGGGGAAATTCTGTACTCCTGTGAATTACCCTATTAAAAATTTTAATTATAAAGATTTTCTATGTAATAAAAATGAATATCCCTTCTGTTTTTTTCCTATTTTTAAATCATTTTGTTTTTTAAAATGTGATTTATATTAAATTTGAGATTATATTTACATTTCAAAATGTAAAATCATATATAAGTACTAAAATTATTTCTACTGTGATTCATGTGCAATCTTTGTTTCAAGTGTTTTTTTAGAAATGACACTTTATTTTTCACCGCCAGTGAGATTTTTAAATTATACCATGAATGTGATTGTTTTTCATATATACAATAGAAATTATTGCTTGATTTTCCATTCATTATACTTTATGCTTACCTGATTATTTCACTGTACAAATAATATTTTGCAAATGACTATTGATGCGAACCGCATATATAATATTTGTAACTTCTTATTCTCTAGTAGATGATAAATGAATATAGTTCTTTACCCTTCATCTGCCTTGGCAGTCATTACTGCACATCTCTATAACTGATTAGACTTGATCTTGAATTTAGCAGTTAAATATAGAAGTTGATTGCAGAAACCCAACTGTATTTAAACATTTCATACTACTAAGGTAACTGGTTCTTATTGCTCCATAGTCGCTGTGAAAAAGGGTGTAAATAGCACTACGTGACCTTATATATTCGTTGTTACACGTGTATAGGAAATTACATGATATGTACTTTGATGATTTGAAATCTTGTAGGTATACAACCGGTCTCCACTTAACCCGCTATGGACAGGTTCTTTGAAATTAACCAATTTTACCATATGCCCGACGATATAAATAGTTATATCGATACGTCTTTATTCGTGGATCCACTGTATATCAAGATTATAATTTTAATCGCTGGGGGCGGTCCTAAGTACGATTTCATAACCTCCAAGATGCGTCATGAAATCGGTATTTTGCCTGTGCGTCAGAGACAATGTTCACAATTTTCTCGCTGCCTTGTGGCAATTTATGAGTCACGTACACAATCCCTGGAGACTTGATTTATCGATCTTGACAGTGAGATACATAATTACTTTGCAAAGGAACGGAATTCTAACGCTAGTTATCAAGGATTGCGCAAGAAAGAGGCAATGTTGTAACCGAGAAAATATATTATATTTGAAATACTGTTCCATACCGCCACCTCGCGGAAGGCCTGTTTCGCTAAATTGTGGGGTATATATGTATATAAACGCTATGTCTAACAAGACTAGACGTATATATATACGCGAGACAGATATCTAGACCATGTAAATATTTTGTGTTATGGACATTACAATTATTTCAGTGTTCTGTTATTATGCATTTAGCACAGATAACAAGCAACTTGCAGTATTGTAAATACGTCCTGTGTACGCGCCATACGTTAAACACTGGTGTACACGCAGGCTAAACGTGATATAACAAAGCTTAATTTGTAAATAATCGTAGATAGGTTAGATTAGAAGGCTTTAAAGATTTAGAGAAAATCAGCTAACCTGTATACTTGCTCAACGGTAAGAAGCAGTAACCACTCGAGTTCATAAAATTGCTATTTATTCTTTCTTAAACGAGGCGAATGTATTTTCAGTCAATGTTTGTTTCAAGATAGCCCTCAAGGTTATCAGTCAGTTATTGTTATTAAAGACTGTCCCAAAGCAATCACTGTGTTTATAACATGAAATAATTGAACACACTAAACACGACAAATATGATTGAGCACATTGCGTTTCAAATCATGGTCCATATTGAATACATCTGCTACTATAATTGGTCCTCAGTTGGCCCTTATCTGCTCATAATTGGACACGTAGTCTGGTGACAGCCGGATCACCAATTACACACATTATTACATTATTGTTCTTGGCGACGTAGACTGAGCAAATGCTTGTGATTTGTGAGGGCTAAAAATACGTTTAAGACATTTTCAAATCTGTGATGTCATGATGCTTTAGTAATCTTCACAATGATTATTATCTCCTCTGGACCCTCTGACATCCCTATCGCGTGTACGTTACTCTTGTATTGTGTTTCCTCAGTATAGATCACTGTGTGAGTTCTAATAGGGAGAGCTGAAGATTTTCATTTTATTATTTCCCGTTATATTCCTAGATTATTATACGTACTTGAAGTAACAGTCGACTTTAAGTGATAGTATACTGTCGTTTATCAGAGCCAGTCTAAACCTTCTTCAGAGCCACGACCCTCTAATGAGTTCTTAAGTTCCTAGTCCCTTTTTATAAGGTGTATATATATATATGTATGCGGTGTATGAAGATGCTATCTCTTGCTAACCCAAAGGGAAACCAAACCCGGGTTTGGGAAACATACAGACAAACTTTCGCATTTATTATATAGATTGTATTGCCGAGTAAATGGAGGCGAGATTTGATCAAGATTCAATCACGGTATCATATTTTTTGATAAATTTAAAGGTAAAGTTCTATTTAGGAAGTGTCGCTTCTTTATGCTCCCGAGACCCGAGGCTATTCTGTTTGGAAATATAGGGTGGCGGTCAAAAGTTCAAATACTCTCAGATATAGGTCACAAACTACACAGCTGTGTTTTACCGTTGAGCTTCAACTGAATGCGCATATTTTGTATATTACGTCAGTACATATGCAGCATTACATCATACAGTATTACATCTGTCTCTCTCTGTTGCGCGATCGTGATACCTTGTGTTGTGGAGAATATTGTCTTTTACCATGTCAATATTCTGTTTTACTGACATCGCAACATTCTTCCAGTCAATGTTACTGTATTGTTCTGATCTGTTAATATGGTACTGCTATCTTAGTTCCAGTTCTATGTTAATATGCGTTCACTACAGATAACAAGCCACCTGCAGTATTGTAAATACATATTGTACAGGTAAAGGTTAAACATGATACAACGAAGTTCAGTCTAAGCAGAGTCGTAAATAGGTTAAGTCTAGAAGAGAAATCTTACAAGACCTAGAAAGAGTATAAGCCCTATACTTGCTAATGGGTAAGGAACAGTAGAAGTTCCTCAATATCTTTATTCAGATAATTTACTTAATATAAAATCTCAC
>QRAM01000505.1:28833-57719 GCA_013436055.1 Halocynthia roretzi | reverse complement strand
AAATTAAATCTGAAAGAGTAATAAATAATGAGGAAAGTATGGATGGCTTCCAAACTTCAATTTTCAAGAATCGCTAGCTCAGGTTTTGGGTAGTTTGTGAAGGGATGGTTTAGGAACGTTAACGTTAAATAAATCATTTATTACAGCATCAAAATCTCAATGGGATTGGTTAAATTTATTTTAAAGCTAGTTAACACGGGCGAGTAAAACCTAATATTCCTACAAAATCTAATCTCAATTTTGGTTATTCGCCATTTTAACTTGTAACAATCGTAACTATATATTTTATATCTAAAGAACTTGAACTAAGTGGATATAATTAGTTGCAATATGAATTATCTGTTCGCGTGTGTCGTATTTTGTGCTGTTATGTCATCAGCGCGTGGTCTCTCTTGCCCAGAATGCAATAAAACGCTTTGCGTTGATCCAACAGATTGCAAAGGATCATTGACGATAGACGTCTGCTCGTAAGTATGCTGATAAGCTAACTGCTAGAATACAAATCTTCCTACGATATATCTGGCAGTAAACATTTACCATTTATTTCTTGCTTTATTTCTACTTGGAATTATTTACGTAGGTGTTGTAACGAATGCGCGA
Source organism: Halocynthia roretzi (assembly GCA_013436055.1). Classification (NCBI taxonomy): domain Eukaryota; kingdom Metazoa; phylum Chordata; class Ascidiacea; order Stolidobranchia; family Pyuridae; genus Halocynthia; species Halocynthia roretzi. Next base: position 57,119 of record QRAM01000505.1, on the reverse strand, counting down.
AAGTCGAAGGGGAAACGTGTGCGGGACCATTCGGCATTTCTGGTCAATGTGATAACGGATTGGTTTGTTACATTAAAAAACCAAGCGATTTCAATTCAGAAGGCGTTTGCACAAGTAAGTTTGTAACGTTCAATTCTCTCACCGAAACATAGCTTCAGATATTCTGAGCATCTTTGCTCGTAATCGGGATTGTATGTGAATGTGGCATACGAACGACCATATACGATATAACGTCTCACGATTCTAAATCGTAAACAAATCCTAGGCAAGACAGCGCTACCGCCATCTAGCGGAAAATTGCCAATCTTCTACAGAGAGGAATGGATCTACCTACTTGGCCTCGGGCCAAGCTTATCAGTGGTCCCTCAAATGTATGGAAATGTTTGCATGTTACGATATCCAATATATATATATCTATTTCTGCAATTATTTTACAATAACCCAATGTTATCAAATACTGTATAACATAAAATTATAATGTAAGGAATAAGTATTTCAACACAATATAACACAGCATTACTTTGAACACGATCTTTATTTTTCTACCTTTATTGATGGACATGTGGACGTTTATAAAGGACATTACAATCACTAGAAATTTGCTGGCGGCCAAAAATAAGAATCAAAATACTGTATCTACGTATAGTTTTGGTTCGATCTGATTATACACAATAATTTCTATAACAACGTGTACCCCCGATAGTCAGTGCCTGATTACGTTCGTAAGAATTTCCCAGTGTATCTTGACCTCGTGCAGAATTAGAGGACTGGCAACGCTGTTTCAAGACACGACAGACCATCTTTTGCACCTATAAATTCATTGTTTATTGTTCGCGTTGATTATTGTTCATTGTTCGAAATTTATTGTTGGACTATTTACTAGAGATTGAATGCCCGAAAAACTGTCCAACTCCGAGCGCAAATCCGACAGTAAAGGAAGCAATTGGTAGTTGGATTTGCGCGCTAGAAGATCACAGATGCAGCACGTTTGAATGGAAAAATACGTTTGAGAAATGGTGGTAAGTTCTCCGATATAAACAAATAATTTAGACACTGACGCACACTCTATGTTAGTTGAAGATAGTGATTAGTTCTCCTAATATCTGTTATTTGCCCTGGTTGTCAACTTGGCAATACAAACAATCTAAATAAATGAAAGTGAATGTGTGTTTGCTTGTTTCACACTATACAAAACGAACCGATGAACCGATTTGTACCGAATTCGGTGTCGTTTTTAAAAAGAAAAAGATTTCCCGGAACTTCTCTAACGCTGCCTAGCGACTGAAATCGGCTGAAACAATGCGCTCAAACTTCGGTAATATAGAAGTGATTTGCGTGGACGCTTCAACTTCGAGCTAACTAGCTTCTACTGTACACCCAACATCGCATGGAGTTTTGTACTACTGTTCAGTGGTATTCTACAGTACACACACATTTTATACATCATTATTTTCCAGGCGAAGCAACTGCAACGATCTGTCGAGCGAGTTCTACGGCGACTGGTTCAATCTGTCGGAGTGTCCCGTACACGAACAAATAAAATGCAAAAATACGGAACGAAGCCTTTGCAGATCCGATGCGTACGGATGCGAGATATGTGAATGTAACGACGGGAAATACGAAAGTAATACACAAATCTATTTTATTCAATCTTACCATTGAATAGGAGAGAATATGATTTCATATGCATGACCAAATATAACGACCCCAGGTCATAAAACTTCCTTTACCAATTATAAAACTTGCACACATTATTGCATTATGTATTCCCATGTCTTCAGAGTGTGGCTTACCCGAAAGAAAAAGTTCTTCGAGTATAAATATGTTTGTCGACGGCTCCTAGCCAAACTCAAATATATCTAATTCCTAACTCTGCGGCCCAAACGAACCCACTCTTTGACATCTAATATGCACTTCGCAATATATTTGCGAAGTCATATTAATGATATTCAACACGAAAAAAACAAAAAAAAACATTGCATTATTTCGCATTGAAACATAAATTTATTGATAATATTTTCACTTTTCTTCTCATGTACGATTGAAATCTACATCTGATACGTAAGATATCTGACTGTCAAACCCATAGCAATTCTAGCCGCTACATATATACCATATAGGCCGGCGTAAAAGTCAAGTGTCACAGTATAAAAAAATTGACGGAAAACTATGTACGGATCGACAAATATACCCTGAGCCTAAAGTTGTTGACACATAACAGAGACAAAAATAAAGACGTAGCACACCAGCAGGCTTACATCCAGACAATTTTATCATTTTAGTCTTGAACTACAATTTGTATGAAAGATCGAAGTTATATATATACTGCTTGCATACTAATATGCTGATTAACACATACAAATTATTGATACTTATATGGAAGTGGTGCTGCCTAATATTATGGGTGGATATTCGACGAATATAAACTAAAACATCTCTCAACCACTCAGAGGTTGAGTTATAGGCCAGTATATACTGTAATTTATTTTGGTTACAGTATGCATCTCATGTACTGTATCACATCATTTTATTACAGATCCACTGAAACTGCTGCAGATCTGGCAACTACATTTAGATAAACACAAGCTACGAATGAAGTTGTACAAGGAGGCGAGCGAAGCTTGTCTGAATCAATGATATCGAAAAATTGATCCTAAATATATCCGTCCTTATATAAAAATCGTATCAATAGATAGGTTGCACGTTCGTTTTGTAAAATCTTTTATTAATATTATCAATATGATATCGAGTCGCTGTTTCACATAAACACTTACCAGGTTACTGAAAATGAAAAGGTGCGAAGCAGGCGCCAAACTATTTTTCTCCCTAGGGAATCAGCTGGTCTCAAAAACAAACAGCTGTTTGGTTCTTGATCTTATTACTGTCTATTTTTGTTTCACTTACTCAGAATGAGTTTGGCCTGTATGTCAGGATATTATAATCAATTTGCATGTTTTATTCTGATGTCGATATATTTGACTTACATAAAATCATGCTTGTAATAACGCTGATCTAAGAACTTAAAACTGTGGACGCTCCTTATTGTGATTGCTTTGGAACAGTCTCTTTTTGATAACAATAACTGGCTGATAACATTAAGTGAGCAATGTGAATATGATATACAGTGGACGCTCCTTATTGTGATTGCTTTGGAACAGTCTCTTTTTGATAACAAAATAAATAATAAATACTAGCTGGTATCATTAAGCATTAGTTATAACACATTGTCGTTTGCAAAATCTTTTTGGTTAGTGACTTACCGCACCTTCACGTTCGCATCGGATTCTTTTCAGTCGAATGTAAAAGGATTTCATCCTTTTTTACTTAAACGATGAACAAGAAAGGTATATTACGCATTCATGCTATATTTGCTATATTTGCGATATTTTGCGATATTTTTGCATTCAACAGTATAGGTTAGTATGAGGTATGAGTAAAACTTTCGATTCACGCTTTCTATTATCTTGACAGCAGATAATATATAACTATATTTTATCCAAAGAACTTGAACTAAGTGAATATATTCAGTTACAATATGAATTATCTGTTCGCCTGTGTCGTATTTTGTGCTGTAATGTCATTAGTGCGCAGTCTCTCTTGTATGGGATGCAGCGAAGTGACCTGCACTGATCCAACGGATTGCAAAGGATCATTGATATTGGGTGTTTGTGGGTAAGTATTGAATCCTACTAGGGCTTCACATCTTTCCCGGCATTATACGTCAGTAATCATCACGTCATAACATCACCTGTTATCGTTGTATTGCTACAATCACTAAAAACCTTATAATCGTTCCTTGCTCAGTGTTATTCATGTTCATTTACTATCCTTCAATAATTTACAATTCGTTCACAAAATTTGTACACACCCGTATAAACATGGCTCATGATGAGAGACCATAAACCCAGGTCTAGCATACTACTATGACACGCGAACAATACAAATCTTTCAACGACCGTAAACATTTACAATTCATTTCTTGCTTTATGTATTTTACTTGATATTATTTACGAAGTTGCTGCAAAGTATGCGCAAAAGTGGAAGGCGAAGAATGTGGAGGACCTTTCGGATCTTCCGGCAAATGTGATGTGGGACTAGTTTGCTACATTCCCGAGAAAATCGAATACAGTCTTGATGGGATTTGCATACGTAAGCTGACCGTTTATTATTTGACACCGATCTAGCATGAACTCAGAAAAAGAGTCAGTGCTGGGAATAGGGATAGTGTGGGCTCTAGCCCAATATGACGTCAAATGCCCGTAGAAAAATCGGGGGAAAGGAAACGGGAACCCCAAAAGTGAAAATCCCATTGAAATTTAACTGAAATTATCTTCAAGGGGTAGCACTGCTTTTAAACACTGCTTGAGTGAGCTATTCCATAACTTTGACTTTGATGGGCGTGGACTAGCAGGACATACTATGGAAATTCAAAATATCGGAATGAATGCGATAATGGATGAGGTTAACATATTCATCGCATTCCTCGCAGAGCTATTTTCTTAAAACTGATATTTTATTCTAGTAGTAGACACTAGCCGTCTATGAATCTATACAAATACTTTTGGTTAATACTCCTAGTTAACAACTAAAATTCGTATGAATAATTTTTTTTTACAGAAACTTGATCAGCGACACCTTTAGTGATGCTAAAATAAAGCACTGGATTTACACTTGTGTGGTTCAATTCAGTTTGTTCGACCGATATACTTGAATGTCAGAATATTATAATCAATTTGCGTGTTTTTTAATGATGAGTTTTGATTTCAATATACTTGATTTACATGATCTCAAACTCGTACTAATTCTGAGACTAGCCGGTGACCGTATATAGTTGCTGAGAAATTAAAAAAGTGGACTTCACATAGTCTACTCATTTCCTATACACATGTCGCGTAGCGCTATTTAGACCCTTCTCACACTGACTATGTAGCAATAGGCACTGGTTATCTCAATACAAAATGTATAACTGCAGTTGGTCCTATAAAAAAATATATTTTTTTTGTCTGCCAGTCAAAATACTTTTATGCTATGGTGGTTCGAGATTGCTCCAGTTTGAACACGTGTGAACTCGTTTTTATTATAATATTATTATAGTAAACTAGGAAAGTAACTTAAAACTGTGTTTTCATGTTTATTACATTTATTTAGTACTATTCAATGTACTTCGCGGTCCCTCTAAAACCCCAGTTTGAGAACCACTGAGTTAGACAGACGTGAAGTCAGACTGCGCAGGCGCATAACGGAGCAAGAAAGGGTAATCACGGAAAGCATATACAGCAACCGATAATATTTGCAGCTCGCCTCATGTTTACTAAGGAATTGCAAATTTATTTGAATATATATATGAATCACACGTAGCAGAATCAATAAACATCAACACGACGAGTAAATTACGGAATACAAATAAACAATATTGCGAGGTAATATCATTATTATGTAATAAATCAATGTGGTCACTTGTAATGTAAGTTACAAACCAACTTTAATATTACGACACAACGAACTCGTAACTTCCGCTGACTGTTGAGGCAATGATACACATTATTAGAATTTTCAACATAGGACATCAATGATATAATTATATATTATCATATTCGTACAGAAACGTAAATTTATTTATGTAATTGGAAGATTTGATACTATTACAATATAACCTATCCCTTTGGTACTATACCCATACAACACTGCACAGATATGTCTTATTACATTGAACTATCCATTACCATATAACATCACTTTCTTACTGTTACCATACAACATTGTACAGATGTTCCTATAACTGCAAAAACAATATTTACCTTACATGAAAGTCTTATGTTAGGCTTCTTCACCCAATGATAGGCGTAGGAAAGGAGGAAATATTAAACTCAATGCTTTTTCCGGCTCCAACACCGGATCCCCTCTTTCAACCCCTACATTCCCACAAATTTAGCGGTCAGTGTGACCCCAGCAGGAAACCCTGTACAATAAGTACACATGATGGATGATCAAAACCACAAATGAATGGAAATGTCACCCCTGTATTGCTAAGTACACAGGCTACCCAAGAACATGATGGATAATTAACAACACAAAAAACCAAGCGTTACACTGAACCATCCTTCTAACTACAGAATATACAAATAAATACGTTTGATATCATTGCACAAGGCTGAACACAAAGAATCAAAATACGATATAAGGAGATATAGTGAACATACATTAATTGGCCCCAACTCGAACCTAAATATTTCAACATTTTTCTAGAGAATTACTACAGTGCAGCTGTGATGTAACACATCCAAATTTGACACGAATTTGGATATAATGCGAAGGGTCATTGGAGCTCTTTTTTCAATAGTTTAATGCTAGAACCCCGATTCAAATACACCTCGATTTTTTCGAGATAACATTTTATGGATCTTAACGATCATATTATAACGAGTTTACACGGTAGTAGAAATCGAATAGGAATTTAACGCATAAGCAAAAGCGGATTCTTGGTTAAATTTGAAATAGCGCAGGGAAAATTTTTCCTCAAGATATATTTTTAGAGTGAGAGGCATTTATACAGTATTAATAATACTATAAAATATGAATGTAATTGGTACTATAGAATTGATTCGTAATTCGACGTTCTAATGCTCTCAGTACAGTAACAACGTCATTGGAAAGCTATGAAATCACTGCCTCCTTTTTAAACTGTGTCAATGTGATTATATATATATAAATCTGTTTATAATGCTGGATATGGCCGGATAAAGGAACAAAGCACCGCTAGGTTTGAAATAAATAAAATAGCCCGTAAGCAAAATATAATGAATGGCAGAATGAATGACTACAAAGAATTAGTAGGGTAAATGCTGTAAGCCAGAGCAGAGCAGTCCGAAATTTCAAATAAGCGATTTCCCTTTAGCTATGATTGCTTGAAACCTATTTAAAATTACTTCAGTGTGCTTTGTTTATATTAAAATATCCTGAAATTACCCTGGATATTAAGGAGTCTCTACATATGCAGGGCTGCAAACCACAGTTAATTATCGGCCCCCATGCAGATGAAGTTGGACCACTCTGCGGTTAGGCACATGAGCATGTTACCATGATCACAGAAGATATACTGCATGGCTGTTCATGGCATTTTTTCAAGTGTGCTGTTTTTTTTATTATGGCATAGCATATGTAGGGGATGATGTGATAACAATCCAGGAATATACAACACAGAATTGTAGTTCCATTCTGTGACTGAAGTTCTCTAGAATTGACTATAGAGTTGAATTAATTCACGATAAAATCTCGATGCTGGATATATCTCGGACTGAATTGATTCTCACCGGCAATATCCATATTAAAGTAAATGGTCGGACAGCTCAAAGTAATTTGCTTGGTACCCGGGACTTTGAGCTAGCAAGCTTTTACTCTTCAGAAAAATATTCTAATAGAATGGAGGTTTCATGTCATTTCATAAATTATTGAATACAAGTCCAATTTGGATATCAGACGAGGTAAAATAAGTCTCATTGTCGTTTCGAGTTGAATTATGTTCAAGGTGACCAATCTCGAGTCACTCTTAAGTATATTCAGTATAGGTATATTTACAAACGCAGTCCCCTGGTGATCCAATCAGGTAAAAGGGAGCATTGCTCTCCATGTAGCCGATAGCATGGTTTAATGCTCTAATAATTAGTTTGGACACATTACTCGAATATCCCTACGGCACCCTCTGAGAGGACTTATGTACAAATTCAGCTGTCTAGTATTCGGCCCAGACCTTTGGACATTCCATGTTACCATACTTCTATGTATCGTACATTTCTAGTCACATTGAATCGATGCAAGCACTCAGCAAAGTCATATAGTACCATGTACAGGAAACACTCTTAATTTCTCACACTCTCACATAATCTGAATTCAGAGTTATCAGTAAATTTAAACCTAGATTAATCAAGATTCAAACATTATAACAAAATAACTGTGAAACGTTCATTTGATAAACAACTGTCTAATCTTAACCTGATTGATCATGATAAAAGGGAGCACAATAAAAATGACGCGAGCCTGGAATGATATATATCAGCATAAAATTGATTTTGAATGCTAATGGGCAGAGCTCAAGTCCAGAAGTGATGTCATAAGGTCTGAAAATTCGAAGCTCAATGTGCCGGTGCTGACAAGCTTGGATAATTGAGTGATTACTGTAATTCTTATCTAACTGTAGAACCCAGCCTTGCTTATGTGAGAATAGATGCATACACCCAAATTCTTATTTTGTTTACAGTATTGTAAAGCGAACACGAAACCATATATGCCTCATATGTTTCAGAATGACCCTTGACCTGTTCGGGTATCAACAGATCTTGGAAGAGACACTAAAATCCCAAGCAATGGAACAACTCTTAAGTAGGCAGAAAACACAACGAAAAATATACTGAAGCAAAATCCATGCCAGACAACTTATCTTCATTTTGAAAATTTGTCATATACTGATACAAAAGTCTCCCTGGCATACTACATCCAAGCATGTGTAACAGAGGTGTGCAACCTGCGGCCCACAAACCGAATTGGTGTGGCCTGCGGGAAGCTGCGGTTTTTGAAAAGACTACGGCCCGTAACAGGAATTCAGTGGCACTATTTTTGATGTTATATGAATAGTGAAGCGTCGCTCAAGCTTGATTTGCAAGAAAACCAAATCGATTTTTTTATGCCAGTCACTAGTAGATAGTCGATGTTAAATGCAAGCGTAGCCCACTGTCTTGTCCGGTTAAGTGTATTTAGCCTGGGAGTGCTACAAGGTTGCACACCTCTGATGTAGAACATTCAAATTTGAGCCGGGGACCTTGCTGAGCGAATACAGAGACTGAAAAATCAGTTAACTGACGGGAATTTACTGAGTTCAAAATGTGTCACTTCGATATTAACTTCGTTATTCTCAGCACAACCATCGACCTTACTCAGGGCAGTGTTATCTAGACCCTGTGAATGATTGTTTGTACATGGAATATTGCCGTTACATAAATCTGCATCATTGCTGCCCTCCGGTGGTCCTTCTTTCTCAAGTAAGCCCATATCTCGAAAAATTCCTGTCACTATTGTGCTAGCATAATTAACCTCATCTAACGCGCTGTTCTTTTCTTCTTTGCAAAATTTCCTGTTGATATTTTCGCTATCGGCTGGCACATTGCCATTTACTATGTCTGCATTTTCATACTCTGAACCCAAACCGAATTCGATTCGTCCACTCGGAACAGAAGGGAATTCTCGCAAAGGAGATTCAGCATTATCAGAACATTGTTCGTCATCAATTTCAGCAGTAATTTGATTTTCAGCCATCGTATCATCATCAGAAATTGGTTCCGATCGCTCCTCCGATATATCAGGAGTCTCTGTGACAAAAAAATGATATTGAAGAAGAAATGCCAAAGCAAGAGAACAATCCATTCTCATTAGTTACAGATCTCACAAGTTGAGCTGTTTGTAAATCGCTTAATCTGTTCCAAATTCCCGATTTAGTCCCTACTACCTAATATTAAATATGCATACATCGTCAAAAAAAAGGGGGTTTTTGTACGCTGCTATTACGCTATACAAAAACAATGGCCCATGTATACAAATACAGTAAAATCTGGGTAGCTCGCAGTAGATGGGTCAAATTACTTTGAGCTGGAAAGTTTTCCAACTATTTATTTTACTAGGGATTTCCTTGTCCATACTCCATTCAAATCATTTCAAGCTTTCTGACATCTCGGAAACTAGCTTTAACTCTGAATTGGAGTATAAACAAGGACAATCTATTTATGGTAATTTCTTTCACTTACTTTTGTTCTGTTTCACTGACTTTTCTGTTACAATAGTCAGGGTATTCAACTTATTAGGCTAGCAATGACCCCTTCAATGACTCTATTATAGCACATATTTTAAAATGAAAAATTCCCCTTGATCCCGAAATGGATTTTAGCACCTTAGATTGTAAAATAATATGCACTAGATGTTTCAAGGATCATATCCTTTGTTTCACATGCGTTCGGCTTAGAATGAACATGCTCACCATCAGTACATTCTGACTGTAAACCATCAATCTCACAGCTTGCTACAGTTATCACGTCATTTTCCATCGCGATACTTATGACAGCTCCGGACTGTTCCACTGCACTGTCGTCGACCACATCGACTTTAGCAGTCATTTGGTCCCCACCAGGGTTAACATCATCTCCACTTATACTGTCGAGTACATTGGCAGTTAAATTGTTCACAAAACCTGTTATTTTGCCCAGTGCTATTTCCTCATTTGTGTCACTAGATTTTATGTCAACCTCTGATAATGTTTTTCCTGATAATTGTAACTTTGCACCATTGTAAGCAGATTCGATCAGTTTACCGATAACCGCTTCGGACCCGTTATCTCCTCCACTAGATGGCGCCGAATCGCCTTCATGATGCTCTAACAATGTTTTTAATTTTGCGGCGGCTGCACGCTTGACTATTTCACAACCACTGAGCATCACAGGGGAAACCTGGAAGATGAGGAGTAAAATAAAGTGTTGATACAGGCTTCGAGTAGGGATATAGAATCGCTGTCTCTCTTCAAATGTTTTTTTTTTGCCCACAATGTACACTAAGAATGCTCAAGAAGGTGTTGAAAGATATCATGAAGATGTTGAGCCAAATTTTATAACACTCGTTAATATATATGAAATAAGTTCTTACTAACTAACTGAAACTATTGGGTCAATGCAATAGTGTATATGAGATGGATTTTTTAAGCCTAGGTTTCTTTGTGATATAAGCATATACCATATATATAAAATATTGGTTACCACCGGTTTACCTCAAGAAATAAATATATTTGCTTCGTTTCTTACCTGATGATATGACACACTACCACTTGGAAGGAACTCTGGTGAATTTTCAGGACTGTCATCCGTGAAAGTTGGAATTGAAGGAGGAACTTTTCCCTGAGCAGGGTTGGTATCTGGAAACAGATTAATACATTACAACACTTCCTCAAGCGAGCTTTAAGAACGGAACACACTCCTACATCGAAGCCTATTGTTACTGGGTTACTAGGAGGTGAGTGATAAGTGAAAATATTATTACAGAGTAGAAAAATAGTAAATGTAGAGCACCCAGAATTATTTGTGTAGTCTCAGTATCAACAAATTATTATTGGAGGAGAGATGCCAAAGCAACTGTAAGGTGACTTAGGACAATCCATTCTTATGAGGTTCTCATTAGCTGAAGATCTCATGAGTCGAGGCCTTTGTAAATGGCATAATCTTTTTCAAATTCCAGAATTTGCCTCTAATATTAAATATGCATATATAGTCAATGAAATAAGAGTGAATGTGTGTTTGCCGGTTTTACGCTATACAAAACCAATGGCCCATGTATACAAATACAGTGAAAGCTTGGTAGCTCAAACTCGCAGTCCTTGAGACTAGGTGAATTCCTTGACATTTATTTATATGCAGGGCTGGTATCTAGAAACAGTTTTTAAAATTGCATTCTAAATGCACCAAAAAAGATTCATTTTTAATATTCTTACGTATTATAATATGAAAAAGGAGGAAGTTTAGCTAAGGTAACAACTGCTCGTTCTAATATCGTATTAATTTGTGTATCCCATCCCATATTTTGATTTGAAAAGTTGGCACCAAGCTTTATTCTAAACTTTCAAAATTTAAAATTTCCTCTAATGACTGAGAAGAACATTTATGATCTAAGCAAAATATTTTAAATACACAGCTACTGTGCAGCATTCAAACTTTTTCATTCAAGTCATGCACAAAAATATTCATGCAATACATAATTACCTTCATTGTCAGGTTTAGCACTTGCACCGAAATTATTACTGTTATTCACGCTTTTTTCTGTTGAAACCAGAAGAGTGGAAGTTGTCCCTGTACTTGAGTTCGTCATATCCATGTACCTGAGCAAAATATAGACATGGAATCTCTCAATAAAGCACAAAATGAGGTAACATCTTTGCATATATAAACTCATTACATTACCTCAATCCATTTTCCTGTTTCAAGCTCGCCTCTTTCGCTTCTTGTTGCCTCTGAGCTTTCTCCAACGAAATATCTTTATTCCTCTGAGCATATGACACCATATCATTCATCAAACTTTCTTGTTTTGCAGCCAACTCCTTCAACTAGTAACGCAAACAAAAAACGAAATTATTAAGAATGTTTTAGGCACAGAATGAAGCATTTCTAGTGAAGAACCATCAAATCATACCAGAATTGAAATAAATCAGACCTACTCTTATGCATGAAATGTTGTATGGGGTAATAGTAACAACAGGATAAGATATATTGTAATGGATAGTCTAATGCAGTGGTTTTCAATGTGGGCGGAGATCAGGGGCACCAGGTGTTTACATTTACATAAATATCCCCATGTTTGGCAAAAAATGAAATTACTGTCGTTGGCCTTTCAATCTCTATACTTGATTCAGCATAGCAAAAAAAAAAATGCTAACCAAGCCGCGAAGTAGATTACAGATATGTGATAGGGAAGATAGGGAGCCGTATCTGTGCAGTGCTGTATGGTAATAGTAATAGCGATGAGTTATATTGTAATATAATTCCTTTTTAAATTCATTCTTCCTTAAAATCTGGCCATCAACATTTCCTGTTGTTCTTCTGATACTATTCAATGACCATCAAGAAGAACGCAACAATGTATTCAGAACCAATTAATTATTGATGAAATAAAGAATTCCCTTGGGAGAAAATGCTGGTATAACTTATGTGTGGTTTAGATAAGTGTAGAAGTGAGAACAACAGGAAATACGATTACGCTTTCCATGGGCAAGTTAGCTCTCCAAATAATGTGACCATCCTATATATATAGTATAGCTTGCAATGTATGGATACAATGTTAAATACATCAGAGAGGGATATTATGTATTACTGACGTCACCGATACACTACAGTGCATTAGTTATAGAGATAATTGACACGAGTAAGAGGGAAAAACAAATACTCTGCCTGAATTAAACCTCTTAAAATAAGGTAAACATCCTGTATATCTAAATAAATAGAAGTGAATGTGTGTTTACTGGTTTTATGCCATACAAAACCAAACGGTCGAACCAATTGGAACCGGATTCAGCGTGGTGACTTAGAGGATCATGGAACAAGTCACGACACGATATTTTTCAAAAAAGAATCCCCCCGGCGGCCATAATAACAGATCCACTAGAACAATGGATGGTGAATTATAGAACTAATCTATATACGAGTGGATGTTTACATTGAGTCCTTCAAAAAATTACCCGGGCAAGGTTTCTCTGGTAGTCCTATATATAATGAAGCTTGCGATGTATGTATACAATGTTAACAATGTCAGAGGGATTTTATGCTTTACCAGGGAAGCGCCGGGTTTTCCTGCAAGTTTAAAATAATATGTCATAATGAGAAATAACTATATCTATAATTAATTCTGAATGGAGCAAAAGACAGGAGTAAATGATGACTAATGAATGCTGATGTGGAAGTGTTTGATTTGCCAAGGGATGGCGACACAGCAATCATAATATGTATGCATTTGATTTCTAAAGGGGCAAAGAATGACAACACAACAGTCAATCTAATACAAAGAATACTTACAGAATCTTTTTTGTTCGGTTTGTCGATATCTAGTCGAAGCAGGGAATTATTTATTTTGAACGCGAGTGACAACGCCATGAGTCCCGCGACCTTGATGTCGTTGTTCCGGAGATCTAGTCTGATGATGCGAGGCGACTCAGCAAGATATTCGGCGATCGCAACCCCACCTGTAAGAATGGGGCGATCATGACAAACAAGAAAAAATAGGCTAAAATATGCAATACAGTATAGCATAGAGTTTTTCATATATTGCCATGCCATTACCCATTGTAAAAAGTATTGCATTTAACAGTGTAGTACATTAGTATTCAGCTGCAGCTGCTTTTTTATATCTTTTTAATGACCCATACTTATACTATAAGTAAGCTGCATCAAGGTATCAAAAGGTATCGAAACAAGGTATCGAATCTATTGCTTTTATTTAGTACAGAGGAAAAAGTTTGAAACTCTGCTAGTGCAAAACACATCAATATTTAACAAGACAACTGTTATGAACACATGGTATGGTGTTAAAAGCTATCATATACACACCTTCATCTGTCAACTTTGTACCAACCAAACCAAGTCTTAACAATGAATGATTTTGAAGTAATCCTTCCTTCAATTTGAGGATTCCATCATCACCGAGGACATTCTGACCGAGATTAAGTGTTGATAGACTCACTGTATATCTCTGGAAGTGAATATCCAGGTTTAGTTGTTATAATATGTTGAAAAGCAACGAGAATATTCAAAAAGTTTGCTAATCACTTATCTATCCTCTACATACATGGAAAAATCCAGTCATAAATCAAATAAGGAAACTTACCAATGCCATTGAAAGTCTAGCCATGCCTTCGTAAGATATCTGATTGTTCCAAAGCACCAGTGTCTGAATTCCACCGACCATACCATTGATACCTGGAGAACTTGATTGAGCCATGAGACCAGCACAAAGATGTCCAAGTCCCATGTCCTGAAATGTAAATAAGAAAACCTCAATACTTGAGAATTGGAAACAGTTTATTGGACAAATATTTTTGATTTATTGAACAAATTCACATAACCCAGAATGTCCCATGAATCAGGAATTGTAAGTCTTGAGTGTAGGATGGTCTAGGTCAGGAAAGTACGGTGGGCGAGAATGAATTAAATTCGACAAAATTCGAATTGAATCCACTTGAAGATGTTTACCTCAATTGGATTATTACGCATGTCGAGTAACTGAAGCACTCGGTTGAATTTGAGAAGGTTCGCCAGCTGTAGTGCGTCGAGTGGACTTAAGCGATTGTCGGCAAGAAAAAGCTCACGTAACGTAGTGTTCATTCGTAGGGAAGCAACTGAAGAAGAAGAATTACAGATTACTTAATTTCAGCAATCGAGAACAAATACTATCACAGAAAACACGCTACGATCCCACACTACAGCGGAAAGAAATGTATCAATATCCCTAATTATGTCACTATCACATCATCATATTACTCTTGCTATCCATTATGATGTTTGTCATTGTCAATGTTACTCGCCAAATGCGTATTTTTATCTCTGGCACAACCGTTACACCCGAGTGCATTGGCAAGGGAATCATATTTTTCTCGTTCTGGTTACAACAAAGAATATTCTACATTAGGAAAAATGCTAGAGTCAAGCGTGACGAGAAGTTTCAGTCTCGTATGGCGATCACGATAATGATGCTGAATATAACCTCAGACATGTGCAAAAATAAATTATGATTTCGATGGGACATCGACTTATTTTTGCTCTCGACCTTCACGACTGCCACAGCCCTTATCATTCGTTTTATTTACCAATTAATCAATCAAATCAACACAAGTTGAGGATGATATCCAACTGGCTCTTATCAACTAGTTTGTTTCAAATATAATATTTACATTACTTATTTTCTTTACGATAACCAGCCTCATTACGAAAACTACAGTTCCGTAGAAAATTAACTTCAGTATTCCATATAATAATAAGATTGTGTAAAGATCCCACTGTGTTGATCAAGTATCGAAAATGTGAATTAATTTTTGCAAATTAAGTGTGCCATTTCATAACAACAGGTATACTGAAGGACTCTATTCTGATGGCAGAAGATTCGGCCAGTAAAGTATTAGGCGGATATTAACTGGCAAATGTCGAAACTGTTGATTGATCAAAATGAACATCTTACCAATTAACAGTGTTGGTCGTCCAGACAGCATTGCATTTTCAAGATGAAGTGTCACCAATGTATTACTAAGACGTAGTGCTCGACCAACAAAAGGAGAGGCTTGAATTGACAACGGGACGCTATGACCATCAAATAAGCGCAAGCATGACATCTAGTGGAAAAGATATATCAAAAAATTTCACACAATCAATAAATAATGACAATTAATTATTTGAATTGATAATTTTGCTGAACCTATAAAATAGTGAATATCAATTTTGAAATATTACATAGAAATATTGTTGAAATCTATGTGAATGAAAATCTATGGAATCTATAAAGTGAATGTGTGTTTGCCGGTTTTAAATGTCCCAATACAATTTTCTTGTAATTCTTTTGCAACAAACTATACCAGGCAGAATTAATGCTACAAAACTGCCTAAACAGCTTGAATTTAAATATTCAATAACAGCAAATGCAATTCGGTAAAGTTTTACCCTGGCGTAGGTGAGTAACTCTGTTAGTTCCCAACAGCTTGTATTACAAATAATTACCCAATATACTTGAGTGAAGGACGAAGGGAAAGAGAATACGTCTTCATTTTAAAACCGACTCGAACGACTCTGAGTCGAGTTGTTAATTTTGGAGATCTTTTTGAGTAAAAAATCTCGATTTCTACTATAGTATATGCAGTATGTCATACAATTACTTAATCAGATATAAGAAATACCTTTCTCATCATATGAGCTGCAGCTTGCCATCCTCTGTTGCCGAGGTTCTTGTTAAAACCAACAAGTACGTTCACAGCTGATTCGTAATACTCGATCATATCAAACAGAGCAGCTCCAGACTGATGAAACAAAATTCATATTTGAATTAAAGTAACATCTCATACATAGAACAACATCAGCTACTGATTACAAAATGGTATATGGGTTCATTCCGGCAGTCATCGAGACCTAGCTACTGCCGGACCACTAAAAATGACCCGTAAAGGAGTCCAGGGCTACCATATTATCATAACTAACAAACGGCATTTCAAGTTGGTTCAAATATTGAAGGATATAGCTATTAATTAGATGCATTTTGGGCAGTCCAAAACTAATATGCAGAATTAAAATATCACCGAGAATAAATTAAATAAAATTATCGCATTGAATTATAATTTACTCTTCGACATATCATATTTTTCTGTACATAGCACGGCCCTGAAAGCGGGACAATCCAGTTAAAAATGGGACGTATGATAGTCCTACCTAAACCCTACGTTCGACCCCTAATCATGCCAACTCATTCCACTAACAAATTGCCGTGTTATGAGGCATAGAAAAATGCTTCCAACCAATGTTTTTTATTGTTTCATATAATGTGAAGGATGTGATATTAAAGCTAGAACAAAGCTTGAAACATGAAATAATTCAACCATTAAAGCTTCCATGCAAGGTTATCATCGTTTAATGTAATACAAAGATCGGGCAACCTTCTGCACTACTTGGTATCCTGGAAACTTTTGTACGTTAGAGGTCAATATACTAGTCGCTACGGGACCAACTTTTGATTATTTTATGCTTGTATGAATGCAACTGTTCTGCTATTCATGCCTTCCTAAACACATATACTGTCGATGTAGCCTAACGAAATAGGATTAATTATGAAAATGCATCGTTTATTTGAAATTAAACTTTATACCGTCAGGGAGGTGTGTGTAATATCCCCCTAACAGATTATAATTGGTAAATATGATATATTGGTTACAACAATGTTTGTGAGCGCAGGGAAAAGCAATATATCCTCGAATAGTAAATACCCTTTCTAATGTGTTTATTATTTATCTTTTAGAGTAAATATCGGAGATCTTTGCACTGTAAACAGTCATCGAGGATATTGTAGTGATGGTTTTTTACTCGTTTTCAAATATCTGAACTCGTTGGGAAACACTTTGCCTAATGTGGTGTAAATTGCTATTTCCCATACAGAGAGTACGCAATTGGCAGGCAATCAGAATTCATATAAGCACTGCCTATCATACAAAAACTAGGAACCAGGAACCGAACCATAAATATTTTCAGGGCTGTGAGGTCAGGAGTCAGGACAATTTTTGACTTACTGGAGAAGTACCGACTCAATCCAAATTTTACCACTAGTGGTAGTTATCCCCGACTCTCTCTTTTCCTTTTGTCAAATTGTCACATGAATACAACCGCGACTACCATATTTCTACAGACATCAGCAACGTTCTCAATTTCATGTGGTTTGAGGCAAATAATGTGTGCTGCAACCACATATGTATATATACAGTATATACCAATAATATCTTTAATGTTACTCAATGTATATAACTTCTATAATGTAAATGCATTCCCATTTTACAATTCCTCTCTTAGAAATTCCCACCCTGGGAACCAAGTTCCTTCCTTACAGAATTCATACTCACATCCTCATCCAAGTTAGTCGCCTCCAAATCAATTGTGATGAACTGAACTCTCTTGAAAATGGACTCAAGAGTCTCAATAACACGACATTCGAGCCGTTCACCTGTACGAAAATAAAGTAATTAGCAACCACTGAAGCGAGACGCCGAGATGAGAGAACTCAATGTGATAGGTGAACTACTAGTAGGTGAACAGTGGTGTTGTAATATTGTAGCGTTCAGTTCTATATCGTGGGCCCCCCCCCCCCCCCCCATCATGTCATTTCCTATACACGTGTAACAATGAATTTAATATGCTGCGTAACGCCGTTTAGACCCCTTCTCACACCAACTGTAGCAATAAGCATCGGTTATTCTCGTAGTAGAAAATGTTTAACTGCAGTGGATTTTCCGCACTCAATTGGCTTCACAACATAAACTATCAATTTCAAGATGGAGTCTAATCAGTTTTACAGATGTGAAGTCAGACTTCGCAGGCAAGAAAGAGCAAGGAATAATAACAACGCATCAACCAACAGATATCAACGAATACCACTAATGCTAATATATATGATTTGCCTCAATAGTGGCTGCCACAGCCCAGGATCACAGTTTCAAGTTAAACATGGGAATACATGGTTCAAGTGTTAAAATTATAAGATATAGCAGCTACTGTTTAAATATTTGTTGAACAGCAAGTCAATCCTAATGCATCCAGGCCATTGTGCATATTTGTCACGGAAAACGGATCACATTGATATTGAACTCTATCAGAATCAATAATTTGAACGCACTGCTTGATCGATCTAAGGTGAAGAGTTTGACAAGCAACATTTAGAACAGTCATATTGAACTTTTAACTTTTACCTTTCAATGTCAATGAACTTGCTCTCACTGTAAAATCTTTGATCTCCTGAAATTGAAACAATGTTTCCGATTAAAATCTAGAATTTAACTAGACAGGTTAAATGTAGGTAATTTTCACCTTTACCATTTACTGTATTCACTGTGTATTTAGTAATTCAATATTCAATTCAATCTAGTTCAATTTAAATACATACTTTGGTGTATTAGACATATTGGGAGATGTAACAGAAGTTTTTATATAGAAATCTCTGTTATTCTGGCATGGCCCTGCAACTGAAGATGTTGGATAATCAATGTTTAACATATATAAGTATATTAATAAAGAAACACAGGTAAGCCTTTGAAGGTCTTCGTGTAATCCGATCAATTCCTACTAAGTGGTCATAACATTATCTACTGATGATAAGTGGATAATGTGGAAATATTAAATATTTCAATGCAAATATTATTAAAAAACCTTGTATAAGTTAACTGGCAAAGAAAGAGAAATACAGATTCAAATTGATTCTACGTTCGAGCACATTCTTATGAATTTTATTCTTACCTGCAGTTGAACGAGTAACTTTGTAATAGGACGGACATTCCACGCTTGACATGCATGTGTGTATGACTGAATTAATTCTTCTGTTGTAGTGCCATGAGCTTTAAAAATATGAATTCATTTGTTACATTTATACTTTTAGTCAGCTGTACCTGCCATACAGTTTGTAGTTTAATTTATTCGAGTAGGATGGAAGTAGGACACATAAGTTGAAATTCGATAGTTAACTGTATTTGATGAGCCCAAAAAACTCGTATATTTAAACCAATAATAAGAGCCCGAGTCTGTAAATGTGACCCATTAAAGTATCAACATAAAATTACGATGCAACAGCCTTTTACACAAATGAAATATCTATGTTTGCTGGCTTCAGAATTTTACTGCTTAGTAAACCTGGCCTTGAACCAACAGAGAAGCTATTATAGGTATATATCTTGAATTTTATTTTGGCCGTTTAGAGGCAAAGTTAGAGTGGCCTGAGTAGGATTCGATCCCCTCTGTATATTCTTCATTCATGCATTATTCTGGGATAAAAATTTGCTAAATAACAGTTGAGAGATTGCAACACACAATAAAAATTTGCCCCCCCCCCTATATCCTGGGATACAATTTGGTTAAGAACAGTTAAGAAAGGGCGACATTGTTTCCATGCAAACAAAATTTCTTGTGCTTTACACATGGATTACAATAATTTAATGTTACTATTGCCCCAGGCACTTCATTACAATTAATTGTTTGGATTTGGGTAGAGGATGGGAGTAGACATGAAATAATAATAATAATGCATTTCGATTGCAATTGAAGCTTGAGGTACGCAGATTTTCTATGATCAACGGATTATATCTTGTGTTATATCATTTCATATTAATTTTTCCATGATAATGAATAAAACATGCCATTGCTTCTGTAAGCTTATAGTAATTAAGGGATTATTTTGAAAATTTGTCACACAAATCTCGAAGCTTTTAAATTCCATATCTGTACTAGCAAGTGTTCTTAAATCAAAATTCCACTATTAATAGAAACGTGGGTTTTTAATTAAAACGATCTCATGTAAATGCAGGCTAATTACAGCCGCTAATTACAGTTGCATAATTACCGTTTTCCCACGGGTTCCGCGGTTCGTTGTATCCTGATATCAATTTATCGTCCGAAGGAAAACTCACTCGTCGCGAGAGGTTTCTCATTTTTGACATTCCATTGCTGAGAAGAATACTATTACATGACTCGGAACGGCTGATCCCTGCTTTGTGAATTTCATCTAAAATGAAAATATATACATTGATAAACCTATGAATTAGCATCAGTTCATATACAGTAGTTTCAATTTATTTAGTAGGCGGAAAAAGAACAAAGGAAATTTGTTATATCGCAATCGTGGAGGTCCATAAAAAATCGCTAAAAAGCGTGATCCCTTTAAATTGAGGTTCTAGCGTTTACCTACTAATGAAAGGTCCAACAACTCATAATGTATAATCCGTTTAAATATCATTTGGTATTATAAAGCTTCAACGAACCACAGTCTGCTAAATTCAGCCAGTTACAAAAATAGCCAGCTTTCTAGAAGTCAGATAAATGGCCCTCCACCTATTCTGTCGAGTATAATCCATGTTCAGCTGTAATGTACAAAACAATTTTACAATACCGTGTACAGAATATACAGAGTATTGTTTACCAGGTTTACGAGGTATTGCTCTTACCACGAACATTTGGAATTACAAACAAGTATTTGGAATATATTATGTATGTAGGGAAGTCCCAGTAATTAATTTTAACATCAAGTATACAGTTAGTTTCCTTTCGTTAAGAGTGTGTGTGTCTGTACCAAGTACCAAGGAATAGCTTCGTTTTCTAAAGTGTACAAATTTAATTCAGTAGGGCTTTTTCATACATGGAAATTATGAAGCAAAATCAAGCAATGCTTTATGCTGTTCCTCGTCATTAGTTCATATTAATTCTATAAGTTCATAAGCATATACAGTGTGTTCTCCCTTGATGAATTTTTTTAATTCCATGAGGTGAAAATTCATAAAGTGGATACACATATTGAATGGGGTTTTTCATTAATCTGTACTAGGACAAAGTCGACCCCACAGTTGCAAAATTAATGTTTTTCTACCACAACTGCACAATATTGTTTTAATAATTTAAAAGATGGTAAATCTGATTAATTACACAATATATATACCGTACTTAATTTTAAATATTTCACTGAATAGTCATAAAATAGTCCCAGATTTTTATCTCAACAACAGCATTGTCAGAGGTGAAGCAATCACGTGAAATGACATAGGATGCCGCTTCAGTCAAGCGGTTGAAAAAGCTAAAACATGTGACTGTATAGAGAAACCAACACCAACGTGATATAGTGTTATGGTGACACCGTTATCGATATATGGTAATTCCTACCTTGAGGTGATTGGTTATTCAAAAATTTGAACATATTTAATAGGTTTAGCCTTATTCAGTTCTAGAACCTTATAAACAATGCTGAAAAATCTGGAACATGTGTATTATGGATATATATATATATATATTCGGATGGAGGCTATTTGTAATAGAAAATTTGTATACGAGGTAGTTTGTATACACTGTACAATATAAATGTAAATGACGTGATATCTAGGTATTCTTGTTATGAATCATAATGTTAATTAAGGAATGACATCCATTAAATGGTTAGCGATGGATTGATATCTTGAAATGTGGGCAATATTCATTCTGTCATATGATATTAGGTAAAAATAAAGAAATATATGGCTATACCAGACAGCTATGTCACAGAAATATTTCAGGTATATGCGTTACAGATGTATAATTTAATCCCTTGCTTGAGGCCATTATTTCATTCAGTTACCTCATTACTGTCATAGAAATCCAAATGAATGGATAACAATAAGAATCAATAGAAATGTGAACAAATATTTCTAACACATAAGCTAAAATAACAACGAGATTTAGCTTCTAGATTGCATGAGAATTATGGATGCAGATCGCTATGAGCGAAATAATAATCATTACCAAACGAACAACAGATGGTATGACATGAACATGTGATGTATAGTTACAGCGATTGAATTATTTCGCTTATATCTCATAATTAGTTATGTATATTATAGTAAGCCAACGGTGATCAGAGTCCCAGGTCACACTCATGCTTTGACGGCATGTATGTAAGATTTTCTAAATTCTCAGAAACCCAAATGAACTTTTATATTGGGGCATCTTACCCAATCTACTGTATGTTGGGCATATTGGGGTCAGAGTTGCAAAACTCTAATTTATGAGTTCATTCCACTTCGTGCATGCAAGCGAAGGATGGAAAGTTGGGGTCGGAGGTGGGATATGGACACTGTTTGAAATTAGGTGCAAAATATGAAATTTATACATGATAATATCAAAACATAATATCTTTGGTTACCATTTGAATTTTCCGGTATGATTTGTGCAGTTATATCTGGTGAATTCAATTCTATCACTCCATGTTGCTTTTCTATGGATTCGTCTCCCACCACCTCATTCTCTGCCATAGTTTGAACAAAATTCAAAGTAGCACCACTTGGTATCAATCAAAGTAATACTCAGATCATTCAAACATAACTAATTTTTATTTTTTTGCTACAAATAACTGTGAAATACAAGTTGGAGTGAGATAGTATCATAAATACTGAGGTATTAGATAATCTCATATATGAGACGATCTCGAGTAGAAGACGAAGTCAAATTAGAGACATAAACCAAAATAAATGAGACTAGGTGAAATTGAAGACAAAAATCAGAGTAAATTAGATGACTCAAATGTAGGGTCGAGTCTAAAATTATAATTGGCAAGTTTTGCAATAGCTTAGGGTGGTTCAATTGTAATAGTAAGTTTTGTAAGTGCTTTAAATTATAAAAAATTTAATCTGGTATGAGATGAGGGAATATTATAGACAAAAATCTATGTAAATCAGATTGACTCAAATAGAAGTAGAGTTCAAAATCATAATTGTTACATTCACAATGGTTTATGGGGGTTAAAATCAAATAATAAGTACCTTAAACATAAGTACAATAAAGCAGAAGCATAAAATTATAAAATGATATAACAAAAAAACCGGGGTAAGTTAAATTTTATTACATTTGATACTACGTGTAGTTTACGAGATTCTTTAATGCCGAAGTAGGGTAAGTGGGATTTCGGGACTGGTTGATGCAATCATGCAAACACGGTCGTGATTTTTGGGGAGAATATTCTAACTTGGAATATTTGTTTGATTTATTTACTGAATAAGATAACTAGCATGCAACATCTATACAATAATTCTTTCTCCACCTATCCTGGTCATTTCAAAGTACAATACCTATAGATATAAATCTATTTATTGGTACTAATCCCGTAGTGACGTCCTTCCGAAAACCCGCTTTGGGTAGCTGATTAGGCCTATGGTAAAATTGGTTCTGTTTACCGTCATTCCACTTGAAGTTTCATTTTCCAAAATCCTATCCACGAAGTTAAGCTTGAACCTGTTATAATTTTACACATTTTTTGCTCACCTGTCAATTTCTACACTGAAGTTTCAATATAGCAATAATTTATCTCTCATTACTTAAAACTATATGAATATTTTATAAGTTGTCTCCTTGCGTCGCATTTAACCTATCGTCGTTTTACCAGCATTTAAACTCCATAAATCACACACTACCTACGGATTGACGATAAACAAGGCGGTGCAATGTCAAATTGATTGCTGCAAACTTAAATGCAATGCATTTTCGATCAAATTTCGTTTTGTTTTCGCTCAATAACAACAGGTATGAGAGAGAAGCAGGTGTTGTACTGAATGGATCAATACCTGGCTTGGATTACTGAATGACGTGTATAAAATAAACAAACAACTATGAACGACATCTTGCGTTTAAAATTAAATTCATTGTAGATTCGCAAGGTGAATCATTGAGTTACTTTAGTTTTCGCAAGCAACCTTTTTCTCACCACTTATATTATGTTTAAGAAATAATATCATTGTACAGCATAATACACATCACCGTCTTTCTATCCCATTGAGTTACGAGAAATTTAAAGAGAAAATTATGATACAGCGTAAGTTTGCTAGCTTGAAGTCCAACCCCACCAAACCCTGCTCATTTATAAGTTGTATTTCGAAATAGTGGGAATGAAAAACTTTCTGTAGCGTGGGCGTAAATGTACGACCTCTAAGGGGAAAACGGGATTTTCCCCACTCAGGATAGGAACCATACAGCTACTTCGTTGCACTACACTGATGATAGCTCATTCAGACATGTGGCTTTCAGCTAGTACAATACTGAAAAGTTCGTTCGCTCCTTGTTCTTAATTAAAGACCTCTCTATCAATCATGCATCCAGGATCGGAGAAACAAACCTGGCAACTAACTATTCTCTTACAACATTCTCTCCCGTGATTTCCCGCTAAAAAATGGAAGCAGAACTTTTTCTCATGTAAGACAGAACTTGTCTCGTATTTCGATCCATATTTCATATGATCATTTCTTTAACACAATAAAAACACTTTGTATGTTATCATAAGGTCGTCATTATCAATTCACAGCTAATCGACTATGAATTCAAGAACAATTTGACGAATTGCACTATATAATCCTATTACCTCGAAGCTCCACTGACACTGACTTTCTGTTAGAGGCAGACAGGATCAGGAGAGTATGTAAAAAGTGAAAGCATGAAAACTGCATTTGTAATTTTCACTTACTGTCATGATTTGTTAAATAAAATATTAAAGAGGTTGGCTTGTATTTTTGAGTTGATATTATGGTAAAGTTATATCAAAGATGGGGTACGATTTCGGTATTAGCCATAGACACTGTTTTTATAGAAATTTACAAATATCTTTCTTTGCAGCTTGAGGTATTTTACTTAAGTAAACAATTTAGAAAACGAAACAAAAAATATTTTGAAGAAGAAGTTAAAAACACAAAAATAGGTATCTGTATGGGTTCAACAAAGTTCGTAACATGTTCCGAACCTGCATAAATGTTTAAATAAATCCGATTCCGTTATAAAAACCAGGATAATCCACGTACTATACCCATACCCACTGTAGAATCATATAAAAGTTTCTTCGGCATTCAAAAGAGCGTTGTACAGACGATCGCCTGAAATCGGTGCTATATAAAAATCATTTCCGCAAGATGATGATCGAGAGTTCTCGAGTGGTTGTGATGAGGAAAAATCGTCGGTAGACGTGCAAGAGTGATACATTACAAATTTAGTGTCCGTGCCCACCCTTGAGTAATTTTTAATATTGCTTTTCTCGTTACAATCAAATATCTGTCGTTTGTTTTTTCTCTGCGACATTTTCTCACCTTGATTGTTGTTACTTGAGTTAACGTTCCTACTGGCAACGTTTACAGATTGGCTATCTGATGATTGGTCTGTCCTAGAATCAGGAAATTGGGTTTTTCTCTCTTTGCGTTTTTTCGACGGGGATATTGCAGTATTTTTAGAAGCAGAAATCCTATTAGAATTGGAATCGTGTGCTGGCTTTCTCACTATCTCCATAGTTGTCATTTCAAATTCGTTCGAGCCTATTCTTCGTGATATCGAATTTCCTGCAGGCATTTCGCTATAGAAACAGTCCTTCGGTGAAGTTACAACACTTTTCAATATCCTATGGAATGCAATTTTAAACTCTTGCAGCTTGAATGCATAGATGAGCGGGTTGATCACGGAATTTGTATGCGACAATAAGATGGCGAGGTCTTTAAGCCAACTCGGTTGGTACAATTCGCTATAGAACAATGTTAATGTGTTGAGGATGTGCAAAGGTAACCAGCAAATAGCGAAAAGTCCTACGACACTTGCAAGACTTCTTGCAGCCCTGAATTCCTTCTTTAACAGTTCGGATTTTCTCCTCATCCGCTTTGTGTACCTTTCGTTTTCATATAACGTCAATCTTGATGACGTCGTGGACGCCGAATCCCTGTTGGTTAATTTTCTCAACGCTGAAGCGCGCAACTGCTGCAGCTTGCTTGATTGGTTGAGATTCGGAGATGTCGTAGAGCTAGAGGCGCTGAACGAATGAGCTTTACCGCAGGGACGTAACGGATTAGGGGCGATGGGTATATTACGTTCAAGAGACTTTGTTTTCTTCATTGTATCAATGCTCTGTAAAAAGAAAATATATTTGTGTTAAATGTAGTGTGGATCTCAGAGCCCATTCAACAAAGTAGCAAGACGCATTACGTGCTATTACGATTGTTTTTCTCAGTAAGATCCAATGCGGTAAAGTGTCTAATGTGCCCTGTGTGCCTTTACCGGAGAGGGTTCCCGTACTAAGTACTAAGTAAGACTAAAACGCAGTAAAAATGTAATTAGTAGAAATAAATGCATGGCAACACTTCATCCCTTACCTGACCACTGATAATTTATATCACTATGGTCCATTACAAACTCAAAATTTTTGTCAAAGTTATTCTTACAGTCAATAAGTTGGATGAAATTATAATCAGACGTCGTCAAAACCTAACCTATATTTTTCTCAGAGAAATACAGTTTATACAGTTTATCATTCATTTCAGTTCATTTATTATTCGTAATTCAATTTCTAGGTTAAAGGCCACCGAACCTGAAGTGCCCTGTGGCACCAAAGTTCTACATTCGGCCCTGCCTTCGGGCCAAATTTAGAAAGAGATATAGTGTTGAGTCCTGATAAATATCGACGTTGTATCGATCTTACACATGGAGAGATTAAGACTTACCCCAGTCAAGGCAGAAATATCGGTTCCGGACGAATTCCTCCTTCTTGAACCATAATAATGTATTCGTTCCGAAGGTAGAGGTGTCAATATGTCCAATGACATTTTTCCTGCTTCTTCCCAACTGTATTCTGTCATATCAGTCGTCTGTCTGTTGCTGGTTAATGAAACGTTGGTCGAAGAATCGACGGACGCACTGGATTCGTCAATTCTGTTAGATGCCAGCAGAGAGCTTGTCGACGACATTCTGTTTGTTACGACATAACCGACAGAGTCAGTTGGCATGGACAACGTGATTTGACACTTGTTCTTTCCGGGTTGGCCATAGGCGTAACGTGAGAAATCGACGCTACGGGAAAGCAAGGCTTTGTTACGTTTCATCTTTTTAACGTCATAGTAGATCTTTTGCAGTTGTTTCTTAGCTGACTGGAAAAACAGAACTATGATATTTATGCACTGAATACCGGCGCTACCCGGGTGAGCCTGTAAAGGACTTAGTGTAAGCATCTAGTCGAAAATAGTTTAGGTGAATAATTTTGAACTAGCCGCTTGGGGCGTTAGACATACACACATTCACTTATATTATTATAGAAGAGAAAAATTCCAATTCCACTTCTCTCTGTTTTGATAGTGCAAATTTATCTATGATATGTTAGTTTAGTTTCAGTCAAGTTTAGTTTCAGTGGTGTTCCCCCTTCATGTAACGCACAGGCCTTCACTATAAGTCACTAGTTATTATCAACTCCAGCTGATGGCATATTGGGTGAATATATCCGGTCTGTATATGCTTTCACGAAAGAATGTCAATCTCACGAGTCACGAGATTGCTTATTTGTCGGTTTTACGATATTTCGGGCTCAGACAACAAGTTAAATGAGATTTTCACACGACAGATTTGAGTTTACACATAAAAGAGTCTCCATGTTATTATTCGTGTGGTTTGTGCGTGACACCGTTCATTTATGTGCATGGTTCGCGATAAAATTAAGAGCTCTATGAACTGGTTGTAAAA
>QRAM01000505.1:6213-26280 GCA_013436055.1 Halocynthia roretzi | reverse complement strand
AGTCGCTTGGCGCGCAGTTTGAAACTTCCAGATCGATAATTCTAAATTATTACTTTAATTTTAATTAAAAATGAAAAAATAAGTCAAGGAAATTGATAGAAAAATTTCTGTGAAATTTCCGGGCCCCTGTGTGAATGCACGATTCGCACCAGACTTTTTTCATGCTTTAACTTTTATACACTCATGGAGATTTAACGTTAGTTAGTAACTGACAGGCCTAGAAAGTTGTCTTAAAACAACGTCGCCATTCTTACATTCTTAACAGAACTTCACGACAAATTTGCAAACTCCAGATACTA
Source organism: Halocynthia roretzi (assembly GCA_013436055.1). Classification (NCBI taxonomy): domain Eukaryota; kingdom Metazoa; phylum Chordata; class Ascidiacea; order Stolidobranchia; family Pyuridae; genus Halocynthia; species Halocynthia roretzi. The sequence continues at coordinate 25,981 of QRAM01000505.1, read as the reverse complement.
CTTTTCATTCAAACTTCCGTAATTAGTATAATAGATTTTTAATAGGGCTAGACTTGCGAGATTTGGCACTTGATATAGTTCGTAACACTTGGTAACAGTGCTTACACTTGCTAGCGGTATTTACTTACGCGGAATATGAGAATGTACAATGCTCCCATGATAAGCAAAGGCAAGAGGACACAGCCGAAGAAATTGAAATAGACCATGTATTCCATGCTAATGATGTCTTCAAAAGCGCATTCTTCAACACTGAATAACAAAGAAAAAAATTCTTAGCATCGTCGTACGTACGGCGTCTCCAGTTAAGGGTTAAAATATGAACTTCATATCTGGATCATGGGAATGAATCAAAGTACATGTCATGTCATTTCCCATACGCATGACATAACGTACATAAAATGCCGTGTAGTGCAGTTCATATCATATCTCCCTCTCTCTAACTTACTATGTAGTATTGTCTGAGGGATTCCATAAAAACTTTTTTTCTCAAATTATCAATATATGCACTATTTATCATTATTACACTCAAAGGTTAGCCCGTGTCATGTAAGCACAAATGCCTTCCTTAATGTTATCGATCACCCTCAAACAACCCATGAGCCATTTCACTAACGTTTACAATACAACAGAAATATTACCATGGTGGACTCCATTTCTGCCAACCGAGTTCAGCAACGATTTCTGTGAAAGCAGACAGAAACCAAACAGCAACAATACAGATTCGAACCTTTCTTTTTGTCATAATCGATCTGTATCTAAGAAATAAAAGAAAGGAAAAAGTTAATCCTGCTGGGAGGCACTTCCAGTGTTGGTGAAACAGAGAAATATGTTTTTTTAGGGGGGTCAAAGTATGGGTCTTCAAAGTGGTCGATATTCACCCCTGGAGGTTGATGGGAATATCTATGGGGTCTATAAATGCCCGAGAGTCAAAATCTGACATTCGTATAGGGGCGGGGCTACCCAACCTTTTGGGATGATCAAATTATACTACTTGCTGCTTAATAAAACCACTTATTCGAATGTACTTAGTATTTGATAAAAAGCGTGAAAGGATGCCGCATCCCTATTTCGCTTATTTCAGTTTATCAGGGTTTTTAGCCACTGGACCCCGTTTGGAATCTCTGGTATATGGGTTCAGTATGAGGTTTCTTTCATTATTACACATTGAAACTGCGCATTCACTTTATTCGTAATACACTGGAGGTCGCATATGATGATCGGGGATTGCTATCAATATCAATCTGTCCCAAAACATATTTATATCCAGAACTGTTCGAAATTTTTACATTCATCATTTGTTTGTGCTGCGGTTGTGCGTACTAACGTTAATTTTATCGCCACGTGTTCATTGTTATTGTTTTTACTGTGGTTATATGCTTATCAGTCCCTCCATTTCCAAGGAATATTTTTATGTTGTTGTTTTTTCACAATAACCGGTAAAAATCGACACGCTGATGATGGTGCTGGTGGTGATAAAAGGCACAAGGTTATATGAACTCGATTTAAGAACAGTCTATCGGAATATTACTATTGAAAATTCGTGATTCGTTCATTAGACGGCGAGCTCCTGTATATAAAACGCACACCGCCATTTCATCTCGACTTTTGTTTTATCATAATATTATTTTTGGGCTCTGAATATAATAATATAATGACTTTGGTGATATTGCACTCTTAATTCAACGATAATCGATATTACGTGACAAATATCACGTAGTTTAAGAAATACAGAAAAACAACCCTATAATTATTTACGGACGCCTTCACTGTCATGCTAGGCCAACGGCAATTTTGTTCACTGTTTTCTACCGAAAGGTTTATTAACTGGCTTGCGATTAGCTGAAAGTTACATTACGCTAGATTAAGAAAACAATTGTCTGTGAACTTTGTAACAACCGTTGTTTTGTTTGTCCACTTCTAGGCTGATTGGACACTACTGATGACGTAGTCAAATAATATAAGTCACCCGAGGTCAAATCAGCAAATGCAGCTTACTGAAGTCATATAGATCAAACTTACCTCAAAGGATAATGAATTCCGATGTATCGATCTATCGCTATAACGAGGAGTCCGAATATCGAAACTTGCGTTAAAACGATAACGGAAGACATCATGATCAGGCAAATACCCTGGCTCACTTCACTCGTTTGTAACGTTGTCGCTTCTGTTATGACGTACGGCATATTGTTTTCGCCACAATCAACGTCGATCTTGAGACCTAAAATACATTTAGAAATTATCAGATAAGTAAATAAAAGCTAGACCGGGTTTTATTTGTACAGAATATCTGCCCAGAAATGTCAAAGTTCGAATTTAAAATTCTTCCCACTGACACTAAGATGCACTTTTTTCCTTTTCTGACCACTCCCTCTCGGAAGGCATTGCTACTTACAAAAAGTATTTGAGTAACTATTAGTAAAGAAAATAGGAGTAAACACTGTGACACTGCTACCACGACCACACTCCCACTGCATCACGATACAAATTTATTCAGTTCAAATTGTTTAGTTTCCTATGACGAACAAATAAATAAAGCTGTGTCGGGTATTTTATGGAATTCCTAAAATTTTAGGAAGAGAGTTGGGTCAAGGTTAGGTCGAAATCCCTCATGAAACCGGATTTTCAAATGATATAAAATTTTTTAGGGAATCTCGAAATCCCTAGGGATTCCTGCAACATGGAACACGGCTACTACATCTATGGTCTTAGATTTATTTCGTAAAAATCAGTTATGTGACACTTTGTTAAGGATTCTTTATACAGGAAATGAAAACCCAAACGATATTGCAAAATGTGTCATTAATATTTCATTTTGATGTAAATGTCAATTATTGAGCCAGTTACATGTTCCACACAACTATCACAGCAACAAACATTGTTCCCTGTAATCTGCGCAAAACCAGCGCATAGAGAAAATTAATGTGTATACGAAAGTTAGTTCCAAAAAAAACAGTGTTAGAAGTAATAATTATATTTATTACATTCAGTGGGTACATAGTTTATCAAATTTTGCATAACATTGGTCACAACTGATAGTTTGCTAGTTAAAGCGACCTCCTTGTCCTTAAGCAATCACCTAGCTCACAGTCGGCCACGCTGTTGAATGGTCACTGCAGCGATTATGATGTTACATTTTGGGTCCATCATAATCATCCCGTCAGTGACTATATAGCATCAAACAAAGTACCGAATAGTATCTAAGGAGTTTTATCCTAGCTCACACAATGACTACTAAAGAGGAAACAGTTGTAAGAAAATAATATTCAGCAAGACGCAGAACAGGGCGTGGATAAACTTAAGCTCCGTTACGGGAGAAATGATTCATCTACGTCATTTCGTGGACAAAGTAATATAACAGGACGTAATGGAATCTGGCATCAGAGATAATCTACCATCTGTCAAAAATCGAAAACTACCAGAGCGGCCGGCCTTGACCACGTAAGCCTTTAACCCTTTGACTACCAGCACTTCCTTAATCCTTTTGACTACCGGTATGTATATGTCACACAGACATCCGTGAGAATATCATTGGGTTATTGAGCTATTTAATAGCTTCCTGGCGAGTTTCCCACTGGTACACTGCCATCAAATACCAGTATTTGATGCAACAGGGAAAGTTACAGCTGGCTCTAATTGTCCCAATAGTGCTTGCAAATGGGACATATGCATCGCAGTCATATTAGAGAAAGTTTTATCACGTGGTCGTATTTCATTGTCTTTGTTTTTTTCTTATTATTTCTCAAATTTTCTAATTTGCGTTTACCAATTTGCTATTAGCAATGCTATATTTCTCCTTTTAGTTATGAAAAATGGATACTCATACTGGAGTTATATATATTACAGTTACAAGCACTATTGCGCCAATTACAGCCCCCTTTATAAAACATTTCTACCCATACACGTTTGTCTTTTGAACTCTAGATCGGTGTTGTATGGAAATTCCTAGTGTATGCCCCAAGCGTCATGGGCGTTTAAACAGAAAATTCACCATAATATGCGCCCATAGACGTTTCTCCTGAAGGGCGTATTTACGGTAGCCTTCGATACCCCCTCAGCGAAACAGCGCAAAGCGAGGTCGCTTTAAGCAGGGTACTTGTGTAGTCATTTTCTCCTCGATAGATATATAGTTTGTTTACCGTTGTATCGTGACGTCATATTAATAGAATAAAATCACGGGATTTATAGAGGAAACACAAGATTCTTAACTCGCTATCCAGAAGTCTCTTACTGTCAATAATCTATTTGTTTAACTACTGAATGGAAATAGAAGAATGTACTGCGACTCGATATCCGTATGTTGCCGTTTCTCATATAAACAACGTCGTGTAAATATCACAGTATTTGTTTAGTGTACTATAAATATGTCTTTATATATAATGAAGATTTTTAATAGTTCTTTAATAGGATGTTATTCGGTCATTGAAAGGTTATTGTGTATCTAGTCCGACTGTCGTACGTGAGGAAAATAACGCCTATGACAAGCAATGAAACCTCTGACACTCATGCTTTAGATAACTTTTCCATGATATTAATTCGAGATTACAAGTAAAGCTCATTATTCTCTAAGTGATCGATTATGACACCACATGGAAATTACAACTGAACCTTTCATGCTTCCAATTATGCAAATTCACAACATGATGGCTTGTTTGACTTTAACAGGGAGAAAGAGTCAGTGCCACCTCGGGTATATGCCATACCTGACAACCTTAGGTACGGATTTGGACCTTGGGGTGCCCGGAGTACTTCAGAATCGGGGTCCCTCAACATAGAAATTACATGACAAATAATAAAATGAACTAAAATGAATGACAAAAATAAAAGTTAGGTTCCGGCAAAAGATTACTGGTGATTAAATAAGGTATGAAATGTTTGGGTGACTATATTTCTTTACATTCCATATTATATAAAAGAAATGCTCCACTATTGTTGACCTTTCTGGCAAGGGAGGGTGTAAATGCCCCTTTCGCCTCCTTATTAACCCGGCCCTGTACCTGGGACCCATTGGTCTGTTACCAACTCAAACGAAAAACATTTTTAAATAGAAATTGCATTGCAAATATGTTTTTTTTTGCACACTACTACTAAAAAGGGAACAGAAATATTCAGCAAGTCAGCGAGCACAACAGAACATAATTAAGGGAGAAAGGATTCATCTACGTCAGTTCTCTAAATAAGTTATAGTATGGACGTAATGGAAAATGGTATCAGCGATAATTTACCATCTTCACATATGTTTTTTGCGTACACTGACTACTAAAGAGGAAACAGTGATATTCATTGAGGTGAAGAGCAGAACAAAGCGAGGATGAATTCCGTTAAAGGAGAAATGATTCATCTACGTCATTTCGTGGACAAAGTAATATAATAGAACGTAATGGGATCTGGCATCAGAGATAATCTACCATCTGTCAAAAATCGAAAACTACCAGAGCGCCCTATCTGACCCTGTAAGACTTTATCCCTTGACTACCAGCACTTCCTTAACCCTTTGATTATCAACGTGACATATATGTCAGCCAGACAACTGTGAGAATATCATTCGAAAAACTCACCTAATCTTAATATTATTGCACTTGGTATTGCTATAACAGCGACTGCGATATCAGCCATTGCAAGACTGCCAACAAAGAGATTGGTCGGAGTCCTCAAAGTCTTGAATTTCCGAAGAGCGATGACAACGAAGAGGTTGTTGATGAATGCGAAGAAAGCAATGCACGATTCCAATATTATATACAAGATGACTTGAAGATTCTGAAAATAAATAAATGATTTCCTATTAATTCTTTTCCTTAGATTCTCACAATTTCAAGACTGAATTCTTTACTCTGAATTCAGACGCACTAAAAATAGAAAAGAGCTGACACAAAATGGGCCCTTGGGCCGTAAAAAAATACCTCTAGATGACCGGAATTTCATCCTATCCCATATCCTAGTTCAACTATAACAAAATTTATTACATGTATATAATAGGCATTTATTTTCCAAGACCATCGTATTAGTATCTTACCATAGACATGACCACATAATTAAAAGGCAGAAAGTAGGTTGGCTAGAATCTACCGGAAAGAATTTGTTGTGACATATAATAAATAAGGACAGAAGCGGAGACTTTTTTACAAATTCTCATGAGGCTAAAACGATCCCATGCCGTAATAAATGAGCATGACTTGCTTCCCCGTGACTTGATTGAGTCAGAAATTAAATAATAATTTCATAGATTCGCTTTCCGCGAAGTAAAGAAGTAAACAAGGTGAGTATAGGACAAGCACACTAATGGATATATAAAAGTCATGTCAATAAATGGACAGGTAGTAAAAAAAAGCATTTGGAAACCTTAGTGGAAATCCATTTTATTGCTCCAGTGCTACCAAAAATACGGATGTTGGCGACTATACGNAATTAAATAATAATTTCATAGATTCGCTTTCCCCCAACGTGGCATGACACGACGGGAGAAGTTATCATAAGACCATAAAATAATCCACATGACAATATCAATTCTACAGAAGTAAACAAGGTGAGTATAGGACAAGCACACTAATGGATATATAAAAGTCATGTCAATAAATGGACAGGTAGTAAAAAAAAGGCATTTGGAAACCTTAGTGGAAATCCATTTTATTGCTCCGGTGCTACCAAAAATTCGGATGTTGGCGACTATACGGCGCAGTAGTTAACTATACAACTGTATTTTTTATGAAGCGAATCTTGAGGGAATATCTGCTCAGCGAATAAATTTCTTTTTAATACGTTCTGTTGAACCAGGTACATTCTCCGTATGTAACTGAATACTTTGCATTTCAATTAATTCAATTTTCAATGAATCATTTCAAGGATTTATTCAATCTTCATTGGATCACTGCCTTCGCACATTGAATAGCTCAGCATTCACGCATACCACATCCATTCTACTGGTTTGTGCCCGCAAATAAGAGAAGAAAAATCAACTAATATACTTAATTATTTTGGATTTTACGGAATGTTTCAAATAAGTGGAAAATAAATCATTTACCCAACCACACAACTTACCACAACACGATAGGTTTTGCTCTGCTGGTGTTTTTGTGTTATTTGCTAATAATGCTTGTTAATCTATCACGATACATCATATTGTTATCATGTTGCAACTCTACATCGTACTGTAATGCATACACACTTTCGTTTAAAAGTTCAAAGGTTTTGTTTATAACGTATTAACTACTCCCCCAGCTAAGGACCTCAGAATCATTGAGATATACATTTAATAAGTGTCTTATAGACTTCGTTTATCGCTATAATAGGATGGAAAGCGATTGAATTATACATTTAAAAAGTACATTCGAGTTAACAGACCAAGTTGATCGAAGTACATTTAATATAAATTTATCCGGAGGAGCCCCATAGGTTGGCCCCAACTGATAGGAATCGATTTGCTTCGAGTTAACCGAAGTTCGAGATATCCCAACACTTTTTTTTAGGGATTTTGGTGTGACCAATCAACTCATTAGAGCCAACTGAATTTCTAGATATCAGGCGTCGAGGTAACGAGCTTACACTTCACATCTTCAGGCCAGGTCTAAACCGCATTGAATAGCTGAGTAAGACATGCCACACATCAGACTGACATACGTAATTAAAGAGATTTTAATTACTATATACGCGAGTCATCAAAGGCAGACATCCCTGGAGACAGTGCTGTGTGCGTGTCAGAACTCGCAACAGCAGAAAAGCTCGCTGTACTGTATTGTGATTTATTACGTTACTTATCTGTCAACACTGTTGATTCAAGTAAACACCGCATAAACAAAACCTCTGAACTTTCAATCGGAAGTGTGTTTACAATGAATAGAACATTGCAGCTTGGTTTTTGGTTGCAGTATGATAACAGTTTGATGTATGGTTGCAGGATTAACAAGCATGATAAGCAATACACAAGAACAGCAGCAGAGCAAACTTGCTTGGTACGAGTAAGCTTTTAATTAAAAAGCATTTTTAGATATACACTCATACCACGCTTAAAGCTTTGCACTGTTTCGTTATAGTGGTTGTACACAGCTCGTGTCTCGGAGCAGGAAATATTACCAGTCTTGAGTCAATGTCAAACAAGAGAACAAATCCACCGCAACAAATGAAATATTTGATACGTTCAGTTAGTCATCCTCAGTAATTTATGTGAAGTGCATGTGCTCGGTTAGCTCTTCATATACATTTTTATAGTTAATTAAGCCATCATGACGTGATAGATGTATATGCTATATCAGCAGGAAACCTAGGTCTGCTAGAGCTCATCTAGTGTACATAAAATGCTATTATGACTCTGTTTACCGCTAATTCAGTTAGTGCCTCGTTTGCAGGAACGCAAAATGAGATCAAAGAAGGAAAATTTTCATCACATTCAAAAAATATTGCTCTGCATTATCCAGGGAGAGGGTCCATTGCTTTCACCGGATTCTTAAATGGGTTTGTGACCCGAAAAAATTCAAGATATATTTCATCCGTAGTTTTGCTATACTAGAGGGTGGATTTATCTATTCCTCGTGTGCCCCAGGCTGAACTCAACATTTATAAAGAATTTGCATGTTTCAATAATCAATGTGTATATGCATATTATAGTAAATATTTTGCAATCCCCAGATGTCATCAAATATTACATAATATATTGTAAGAAATAAGAATTTCAATAAAATGTACCACATCATTATGACCAATTAGTTTCAATGGGCCTAAGTTAATGGCCTATAGGAAAATGCGACGCGAGAATGTTGAAGGAAAATATGTTGTTCGATGCGATGGTTCGGGCCCCCAGACACTGTTTGGCACTAGGTCAATGACACATAGGGGAATCCGGGCTTACACGAGAAGGTAAAAGCTAAAATATATTGTTCAATGCGATGTTGCGAGCTGGTCATTCCTCTCTTAAAGCCGAAAAATCAATTGAAACCGTATTGCTTCTCGATTTATGTCGCTACTGCTGTCAGTTGCTTTAAATTTACACGATTTGATGCCATTACTGGACTCCCTTGTGGTGTAACTGACACCTGCGAGCTAAATAAGGCTGATGTTTAACACTTTTAAGGAATTGCATAAAAACAAATTGTGACATGGGAGGGCAGAATTTTATGACTGAGTTGCTTTTTGCTATGATAGATTCTCGTTAATTTGACACATTAGGACTTGATGGGCAGAATATATTTTAAAAAAAAAATATAAAGGATCCGTTTCAACCATCGGCTGAGAATATAAAAGGAACGATGACTTGAAAATAACTTAATTGCATTAGGGCCCATATACATGTCGCAGTGAGATTGTGAAACAATGGATTTCGTGAATTCCCAAGAGATTTCGTGAAATCCTCGTTTTGGTCACGTATTCCATGTAATTAAAATGAATGTTAAAGGTTAAGGTTTCTATGTTTGATCTGGTATTCTGCTTTTACTGAATTGATTGTTTTATTTGTAGATTGCATGAAGGTATTTCCGCCTATGCCTTAAGGACCGCAACCACCACCCTGACTTACAAAAGGAAGAACTCGTGGAAGAAAGAAGTTTCTCCTCAACGTTAAGTGATTATGTGTTTCATCCTCCGAATTTAAACTAAAGTGATTAATTATGACGAACTACTTGTATCAGATTTTAACACAGAGATAAATCAACTTCTTTTGGTTCACGGTGAATTGCATTTATTTGTTGATGGTAAATCGACCGCATTTTAGACTTAAATTGGTTCCGTTGGATCATTTCAATCTTCATTAGCTCGATGTAATTACTCAATAATGCATGTTACTGATAAACAATGGATGGGTGGCCAAGCAACCAGCAATCTATACAAACTAACCCAGTTAATGTTGTGTGAGACTGTTTTTTGTCCCTTAGCTATAGAGGGGTAGGGGGGCTCCAAAATCACAGGGGGCTTTCGGAATTGTATCGGAGGTCTGCGTGCTTCATCATTCATACATGTCGTGAAAAAAGAAATACAGTATATAGATTGTATACAAAATTATTGTGCATAATAGTTTTTGCAATCGTTTATAAATAGATTTTAAATATTTTCGGCCCGCATTTTCAAGCGCCCTGTGCTATACGTATGTAAGCTATCAATTCTGACTTAGTGATCCTAGAGATGCCTTTTTTTAGCAGGATGAGAAATCTTGAGAGAAATTATGTGAAATAGTATTTTGTAGTATTTTGATATAAGCCCATTTTATTGTTCATGTACAAACTGGAATCGTAATATCCACTGCGCGCTAGTCATAACCGCTCCGACATATTAAAGCTCCACTTACCCGTACGTAATAGGGTGTAGAACGAAGGTAAACGAAACCAATTTTACCACAACCCTGGGATCTGAACAACGTTTTTGTACAGCATTGTAAATTGGCATACGTTTGTATGATCATCGCGCACTTATTTTACAGTTTTATCTGATTGGCGTTAAAATGAAACGACTTTACTTGAGGACATGATGAACTCACAGTTTCATTTGCAATTGTCGATTGCGTTGAAGATGAAGAGTTGACGTCTGAACTGGTGATATTGCTGATGTCAAATTCTAATATCGACGTCATATTCATACATTCCAAAGTTTATGCTGCTTTGTCACGACGCTAGCAATTCCGTATCGTCTGCTGGACCGTCTTGCATTTCACTATTACAATAAATGTTTCTCACTTTTAGCCTATGAACTGTAGAGGTAGAATTTGAATTTAGAACAACGAAATCGAGTCCCCTTTACATGGGACAATACTAAACCCACAGTACCACCTGTTCCACATGTACCACCCGTACTACATGTAGCACATGTACCACCCGTACTACATGTAGCACATGTACCAGCAGTACCTGTAGTACCAGCTAAATACTGCTAGACCATTATACTAAATGCTGCTGTAGCTGACATGTTGTCCGTACTCGGGTGGTACTTCTGGTACAGGTGGTACATGTAGTACAGGTAGTATTGCTGGTTTCAGTATTGTCCTTTACATTTATACACTTAACCATTTTTCCGATATCGATTTCTAAGACACTGTTCTTCAAAATAAGCAGAAAGTAAAAAAAGCACGATATGGCAGCCATGTTTATAGATGTGAATTATTTCAAAATTACAGATTATATGAGAGGAAACTCCGATGACTCAGCTCATCACAATATCCTTACGATATAGACGTATTAACCTCTCAAGACATGGCTGATTGAATGTCATAGCCTATACTGCATGATATATGAATGTTAATTATATCATATGGTATTTACTGATATTTCATAAAGTAAAATCATGTGAAATCTGGCATTTCATATTTGTGGGAAGGACAATTCCAGCTATGAAATCTGTCACTGCAATATTAGGAGAAGGTTATAGTGTGGCAATTGCTCAGGTTGAGGTGAGGGCATGAAATACTTGAAAACCAAGCAATAATGAGCTGCATTCGATGCAGCTCTGCTCAGTACTAGGTTTTTACTGCGCGAGTCTGCGAGGGTGGTGTAATAAGCGCCGCACCATACAGTTCTGAGAATCTTGCAGTCCCTCCATTCTGTTTTTACACGGGCAACCACTGATAATATTGAATAGTCGTGCTGCAACCATACCTAGATGATTACATCGGGCAAAGATGAAACCGCGATATCCTTCGATACAAAACATATCGGCTGTGAAAAAAATGGTTAGTGGCAAACCACTATATTGTATGAAAATGCACAGATATATTTTTTCATGTAATTTGAGTCTGTTAAAAAAAATAGTGTGGCGAAAAAATGGAATAAATGAACCGCTAAAATAAAGGAATAAATAGCACGATATCCCCATTCAAAATCCTTGAAGCACTTATGTTAACCCAAATTAATTTGTGTACATTGGTCATACAAACTGCATCGTGATAGTAGACTGTATTATTATTGTCATCCTGACGTGGATTGGTACAATTTGAGTGAGATTAGAGATGCAGCTACCACATTCCTTTATTTAATATACTGCTATTTAAGCAGAAATACAGCAGACACCACCATAGCTTAACATCGTGTAAAACGTTGATATAAAATGCAACTTCAAGTTTATTGTTATAGGTTTGTATGATTATCGTTCACATTACGTCATTTCATTTTTATATATTTCTTCTATATATATTTTCTCATCTTTACCTTACGTATTTTATTTTTATTTTCTCTTCGACGTTAACTAAACGAATTTATTCAAAGAGCTGCTGTATTATAATTAGTGGACTAATAATCTCTAATAATTTGCCTGTTTGTAGGGAAAGGTCTCTATTGATCACGCGCCTGAACTATATACTTTCAAGTTTCATTTTTTCAGCTTCAATCGTGATTATTATTGCATATTTATGGATAATCACAGCGCAATTCTAGTATTATAGATTCATGTGATCTTGGCATGCCAAGCGCAATATCATTGTTATATCATAGACGAACGCAAAGCGGTCACCTGGGCTGCTGGAAACTGCGAGACCCAAGGTTATATTTTCAAAATAAATGTTATTCAGATTATAAAGTCAGAATGACGTCATAAACCGTCATAATTAATATATATTATTACGTATACTGTACATTGTTACTATTTTCTGTAGTATTTTTGATTCAGCATTCAGAAATGAGAAAGCGTTTCATTTCATTCATTCTTAATAAAAATCAACGCTTTCAAAAAGTATTTAATTAGTAATAATTGGAATTGATACGCGTTAAATAAGAACGCGGGACTGGTATCATTCTCTACTGTTGTCACCATACTAATCTGTGTAGTGACGTCTGGATAATGAACCGGGTGATTCAAATTACGATTAACGAAGTATAATACAATCTATGTACAAAGCACGCTAAAAGGACTCTATATTAAATAGAAAGTTAATAGAGAAAATGATGACACCAAAATACCCACATTCAAATACAGAAACAGCATTTGCTACTCTTTCTATTATGCAAATTCGACTGAGGCCAAAAGAAAAACAATACTACTAAATGCCTTTGAAATTCTTATTCTGTCCATATGACAGGTCTATATGACAGTGACAGTTCTGTCTGACACTGTCGTTACATTCCCGTATAAATTTCAAATTGAAATACCACACAGTATATGGGTGGTAGTCTAGGAGTATGATCCGTACGAAAACCCAGATACGTTGGGATAGTTTAGGATAAGTGATAGTTAAGGTAAGATTTTTAAAATACTAGTACTACCCCTGATCCAAACTCAACCTCGCCAAACCTGAGCTGCCCTAACCCAACTACTACTGCATTAGTTCAAAAGTTTCTTCTTTTATTCAACTTCATGGTTTCTATCACATTAAGATGCGGAGGTATGCAGAGTGTGGTTAGGGTAAGGTTTATTTACCACTCGTCCCATCACTCACTCCAACCTTGTATCACCTAAGTTACCTCTCCCTTAACCAAATGCAATTCTGTTTTCAGAGATACCTACCACTACTCCATAGGAACTTGACTAGGTTAATTTGCACATTAAGCTATTAAACTAGTACCCTCATGAACTCTACTGTGCTTCCACTAACTAAATACTTTACTATGCAATTCTCTCACAAACCAGCTAGGCTTTGCAGAATAATACCGACACTATATACCGACTATGGCTAGAACAAACCACGGAAATAACGTATGGCTTGGCACAGCGCAATCTGACGTTACGTATTTAATAAGGGAATAAATAAGCGACCATACGACCAACTCTCATCTGACTATACTGTATACAAGCCATACCAGGCAGAGAAAGGTAAGGGAACCAAAAACGAGAGAGGTGTGCGAAAAAGAGCGATAAAGAGATTTTAAATTCGGTATAGCGGCATTCCGATTAATACGGATGGTTGATATTTTCGAATTTCACAGCGCCATGCTGTCGTCGCTATTTCGATTTTGATTTATAGCTATACACACAGGGCCGAGACATTGGAATCCCGGGGCCCTTCAGGTTCAGTAGCCTCTCAACATGAAATTAAATTACATGACAAATAAGAAAATGAACTAAAATGATTGATGAACCGTCTACGGAGCCTAAAAAATTACATTTTCGGCGCTAAGGCAATTGAAGGCCTACGCAGGCAAGGCTGACAAGACCTTAAGTTTGACGACAAACACCTAACAATTAGCCTTAACTACCTAAGATATATATACAGTATATCCAGATTCGTATTCTGGCCACTAGGAGGGCAAGTAGGGTCCGTGCTAGATCTGTGAGAAATTGAGACGTTGTTCCAACATAAACAGATTGGACGGAGCAAGTCGCTCAACTCAAACCAAACAATAACAAACCGGGTGCGCTATTAGTAGCACTCGCTTAGAGCTTTCGTACAACATTGTTTACCTTTGTATGAATACGGTTCACTATAAATATTTTACATGTTTTCAACAACGTTATAACAAAACGACTTCATTTCGAGGCTTCGAAATGCATTGAAAAACATATCGCATCATATTCAAACAATTTGTGCATAGCCGCAATACTGCACGTAGTGTTTATTCCAAAACAATCGAATTAGAATATTTTTATCCAACGATGTCATTTATCAGGAAATTAGGTCAAATGATGACGCAAAAGTTATAGTTGTTGTTCGCTTTTATTTGATCATAATGCCAACTAATTTGAAGGAGAATTCGACATTGAACTCTTGATATTAATGGATGGAATGGATGGAGGTTGGTGGTTTCAATGAAAAATTTCGACATTTTTTAGCAGTCCATTTGAGATCAAGTCATAAGTGGTTCATAACCGGAATCAAATTGTCGAAGTGAAGTCGGTTAACTCAAGTTGCATTAGACTTAGTTGCAAACAGAGACTGATTTCATGACATGCACAGGAAATGTTGATTTGTCCCCGTGATCTTGAATTTAAGCTATCTAAATACTAGAAGCTAACATCTACTAACATCTCACCCATCATGAATTGCTCAAATGCCCCTTTTGCTAGAGAACAATGCTATATGCCTGATGCCCGAATCCCCTTTACCGCCACTCCCTATGCTAGAGAATTGCTATATTCGCGTGACAAATTTCAGTAATTGAGACCGCAGTGTGAAAATAACAACCGAATTCGCACAACAATTATTTTCAAACATTCTAATATTGTGCGAACTTATATATTATTCATAATCCACGTTCTATAATTGGAAAATTGAATCGGCATCAACGCAATTGAAGAAAGCACTCCTAGCTTAACCTTATTACAATAACAACAGCTTGGGGAAATTTAAATTGACTCGAAATGTGTTTTTTCTGAAGCTTTCAATCACGTAGACTCTCAAGTGTAACTTAATACAACGAAAGATAAGGGCAGTACGAGTTGTATACTCAAATAGACAACGTCAAATATTAATATAACTTGGGGTAACGCAAATAGCAGTGTAGCTCGCTACGATCCGTAATAGAGTTGCCATATCTAGTGGCATACCTGCGAAAATTAGCGCTTATGGCAAGCACTGTAATCGCGCACCTGCCCAAACACATGACGAACTTTAAAAATAACTTTACCATGAACTGAAAAATACTCAAGTCAAGCTCGGGAATCTTTTAATTAACAAATTCTGGTACTACATGAACTGCACCTTTCTTGATTTAACGGATACAAATGGATCTACTATGCTCCAGCTAAGTAGCACTGAGACCACTGTTTAAACATCTAACACCAGGATAATTCCATCATAATATCAACTCAAATATACCGAAGTCAAGTTCTGTAATATTTGGATTAACAAATTGTGGCACTGCATGAGAAGAGAGAAGCTCCTATTTCTCCTGATTCTTATTCTGGTCGGTCTGGTCTGTCGGATTTTATCCATTTCCGCGTTCGGAGAGAGATCAGGTCCGGGTTTTCTCTGTTCATGCATTATTCTAGAATGCATCTGTACCTTCGTACCCCTGAAATATATTCAAGTTAAGCTCGTTAAACTTCTAATTAACAATATGAGGTACTGCATGAAATTACAACTGCCCCTTTCATGCTTTTACCTCTGCAATTTTTTTGTACAAAATCTGAGTGCTTGTCTGACTTTAAGAGCACTTCTAGTCCATATAACTTGGCACTGATTTACGTTACTTACAATTAGAAGTTAAGCAGCCTATGCTTGAACACAACAAAGATGCTACCCTAAATACGCTAGCTATTACGGTACGTGGTTACTCATGTTGCATACGGCTGATAAACCAAGTAGTGTATGGAATACAGCACACTACTGTCTGGCATTGAATTACTTCCTTCCGACCTGAGCACAGCAATAAAATTTAATAATGGAAGCAGCACAGATCCTCAACACGTAATTGCTGACTGTGCGACTTTTTGTATCAACCGAATAGCATACCAGAGTTATGGTAGGTATGGTACCTGCCCTTGGCGTCGCTTACACTTACCTTAATTTTTTAGTAAAGTTATGAAAACAATTGCACAAGTATAAGCATGAATGGTGCAGTGGTGCATGTCATGTAGTACCATAATTTGTTCATTAAAAGATTATCCTAAATACAAGCCGCAGACATGGGCACAATAGGCGATATTTTCTGGAGGTACTAGTAACAACTAAGTTTTCATTCTGCTTCCTCTGTTTGCAGTTTCGCTTATTGCCAATTAGAGAAACTTTAGCGATTCGTTAAAATATTTCAATTTATAAAATATCTCCACACAGGGAATCGTTCATCTACATTCGTCTGCTAGCAGAGCAACTTGACCGAAGGGCATTTAACAGACAAGCTTTCATAGATAGGTTCATAAATTCTTATCTTACGTTGGTACTAACTAGAATTTTATTCCCTCCAAACCAGAAGCGTCTACAATATCGAGCTCATCTTCGAGGTATAGAATAATACCTCGTTCTACGCCATTAATTGTTTGCCGGAGCTCTGGGACGTGAGAAAGAGCTAATGCTATCAACATGACGACAAACACCTAACAATTAGCTTTTACCGAGAAGCTCCAACAGTATAGTATATAGCTTGGTTTTTATTCTGGTCGCTAGAGGGCCTGAGTAGGAATTTAGCCCCTCTACGTTCAGAGGGAGCTCAGACTCAGGTTTTTCATGCATTATTCTAGCGTGCATCTGAACCAGCAAATTTGGGTAAAGATCTGTTGAGAAATGGAGAAATTATAGCCCAGATTTGATTTGCGGGAAACGTTGGTAATTTGTATTTCTGATTACCTTCGTTCCCTTATTTTCATGAATGCACGACTGCTCTTTATTATACTGAAGTCTCATATACGACTACTGGTCTGAACAACATACCGATAAGCTAGATGACATACATGTATCGTATATACACAACCAACACTCAACATGCACTTAACTAATCCTAGTTTCTGTGTACACAAGAGCACTTATGTCACAACACTACAAACTTTAATTTATATAAGTCACCTATTATATCATGTATATAATGTAAGCTTTTAAGTTGTATGTAACCAACACCGGATCAAAGTAACCTGGAATAGAAGGGCTCTGTGTAGAGTACAATGGTGCCACATACTTCGTAATCAATCAAGGTGGCAGTTCAAATTCTGAATTGTTCAAAGTCGGAATCAGTTATGCCCGTTGGAAATACTGGAAACTGAATTAATCCGTTTCCAGGCCCTAAAATTCCTGCTGGCGTTACCGAAATTTCAATTTTGATTACTTCCGTAGCAAATCACAATTTACTGCCGTGCATTATAGGCTTTGATGTTTATTCTCACTGTTAGCAAAGCATCAAGACTAAAGTAAGTTCTACCGGGAAATGTGTTGAGCAAGGTGTCAATTTTAATAATTCTCGCATTTTTTTACCAAGTACAGCTCGTAGAAGCCTCGGAACCACGAGACACCACTGTATACTGCACAGTACCCACATATGGATTACTTGCTTTCAATTTCAAATTAAATGTCCTATCGCCGTTTCTCATTGTAACTTTACGAAATTTGAACCAGATGCCTCCCAGAATAATGCATAGACAAAGAAAACCCGGAACAGGAAATGTGAAATCTTACTAGAATTGTAGACAATTATGCAGAACTCCTTTTGTTGTCAATTGTAAATTTGTCACATTAACATCACTAGCATCACCGTGCTCACTTCAAATCAATCCAGTGTATCATCTACATTCTATCTTGCGTCTGATTGNACTGTATACAAGCCATACCAGGCAGAGAAAGGCAAGGGAACCAAAAACGAGAGAGGTGTGCGAAAAAGAGCGAAAAAGAGATTTTAAATTCGGTATAGCGGCATTCCGATTAATACGGATGGTTGATATTTTCGAATTTCACAGCGCCATGCTGTCTTCGCTATTTCGATTTTGATTTATAGCTATACACACAGGGCCGAGACATTGTAATCCCGGGGCCCTTCAGGTTCGGTAGCCTCTCAACATAGAAATTAAATTACATGACAAATAAGAAAATAAACTAAAATGATTGATGAACCGTCTACGGAGCCTAAAAAATTACATTTTCGGCGCTAAGGCAATTGAAGGCCTACGCAGGCAAGGCTGACAAGACCTTAAGTTTGACGACAAACACCTAACAATTAGCCTTAACTACCTAAGATATATATACAGTATATCCAGATTCGTATTCTGGCCACTAGGAGGGCAAGTAGGGTCCGTGCTAGATCTGTGAGAAATTGAGACGTTGTTCCAACATAAACAGATTGGACGGAGCAAGTCGCTCAACTCAAACCAAACAATAACAAACCGGGTGCGCTATTAGTAGCACTCGCTTAGAGCTTTCGTACAACATTGTTTACCTTTGTATGAATACGGTTCACTATAAATATTTTACATGTTTTCAACAACGTTATAACAAAACGACTTCATTTCGAGGCTTCGAAATGCATTGAAAAACATATCGCATCATATTCAAACAATTTGTGCATAGCCGCAATACTGCACGTAGTGTTTATTCCAAAACAATCGAATTAGAATATTTTTATCCAACGATGTCATTTATCAGGAAATTAGGTCAAATGATGACGCAAAAGTTATAGTTGTTGTTCGCTTTTATTTGATCATAATGCCAACTAATTTGAAGGAGAATTCGACATTGAACTCTTGATATTAATGGATGGAATGGATGGAGGTTGGTGGTTTCAATGAAAAATTTCGACATTTTTTAGCAGTCCATTTGAGATCAAATCATAAGTGGTTCATAACCGGAATCAAATTGTCGAAGTGAAGTCGGTTAACTCAAGTTGCATTAGACTTAGTTGCAAACAGAGACTGATTTCATGACATGCACAGGAAATGTTGATTTGTCCCCGTGATCTTGAATTTAAGCTATCTAAATACTAGAAGCTAACATCTACTAACATCTCACCCATCATGAATTGCTCAAATGCCCCTTTTGCTAGAGAACAATGCTATATGCCTGATGCCCGAATCCCCTTTACCGCCACTCCCTATGCTAGAGAATTGCTATATTCGCGTGACAAATTTCAGTAATTGAGACCGCAGTGTGAAAATAACAACCGAATTCGCACAACAATTATTTTCAAACATTCTAATATTGTGCGAACTTATATATTATTCATAATCCACGTTCTATAATTGGAAAATTGAATCGGCATCAACGCAATTGAAGAAAGCACTCCTAGCTTAACCTTATTACAATAACAACAGCTTGGGGAAATTTAAATTGACTCGAAATGTGTTTTTTCTGAAGCTTTCAATCACGTAGACTCTCAAGTGTAACTTAATACAACGAAAGATAAGGGCAGTACGAGTTGTATACTCAAATAGACAACGTCAAATATTAATATAACTTGGGGTAACGCAAATAGCAGTGTAGCTCGCTACGATCCGTAATAGAGTTGCCATATCTAGT